>VDFB02144641.1:0-70870 GCA_007258455.2 Sequoia sempervirens | reverse complement strand
TCTTAGAGGCAGATATTGCCTGAATGACTAAAAGGGTTCTGAAAACAAAGAATGAGAGGAACAAACTTTAAGGTGAAATTGCGAAGACCCAGATTATTGACCTAGGCTTAATAAAAGAACTGTAGAGCTAGAACCAAGCAGCGCGACAGAGCCTACAGTTAAAGGAGGAGGAGCTTGAACACGTCCGCCTTGAGCATAGTCAGGGGATGGCACAACAAGGTGTGGAGTTGGAGCGCCTACAAGAGCAGTATGAGCAAAGAGTATAGGAGAAAGAGGCTGAATTTAAAGGCTTGAAGGCTAATATGGAGGAAGAACTTTGAGAGACAAAGGCTTCTCTGGAAGAGCAATCAGTAAATTACTCCCGAGCTGAAAAGAATTGGAATAAAGAAATGAATAGCTATGCGGAGCAACTGGCATCCGAGAAAAGGAAGAAGGCAGAATTAGCCGAGGCCCTTATTTCAAGAGATGCGGAGATTTCTTCGCTTAAAGTCTCTCTGTTGCTTGCCCCTGCCCAACCTGATGTCATTCCATTGGTTAGGTAATTATACATTTCCCACTGGGAGAAGGTTAAAAACTTTTACCTAACACTACAGCTTACCCTCCGATTTATCGACAAGGCATCAAGGCTCAATCAAGAGGCAAACAACATAATTGAGCAGTTCTCGCATTTTATCCTGGAGAAAGTTCCTGAGGTGAGAGACTTGCTCAACAAACTATACTCCATCTCAGATGAAATCCTTGCCGGGGCGGGTATTGAGGATCGGGATGTTGCTGCTCAAACAACAAATAAATTCATTCATTGTCACTCTGCTTTCCAGCACACTAAGGCAGTCGTAGTTTTTCTAAGCAAGGCACTAGATGGCATATAGGGAAGTTTTTCCGAGTTAGGCAAGCTGGGGCTGTTGTCCTCGTTCCTCAAGGATGGCTCCATTGCAACAACTACACAGATTGTTGAGGTTATTGAGCAGAAGGAAAATGACCCAGAGGCTTTCAAGGAGTTCAGCAGCTCCCCAACAGTAGCTGACATTGAGGCAGTCATTCATCCACTCTCGCAACTGCTTTTTCATATCCAAGTAGGCGCTGGCCTACCCGAGGTGTTGCCTCACAAGGAAGCTATTGATCTACGTGAAGCACAAGAAAATTTGCACAGCATGGCAAAGCCATCCGAAAGTGAATGGTCGTCCTTACAAGCTGCTCTTTCCAAACTCTGACTCCATTAGCCCTATGAATAAAGCTCTAGTCTGTATAACCAGAGAGATTTTTGGGTTCTCCGTTCCTTATCCGAAACTCCCCTGATAGTCGTCAAAAGCTGTTAAAATAAATATTTCAGTAGCTCCCTTCAGGTTTCTCTTGTATTGTGTGTGCCCTGGCCTGTACATAGCCAAGTTTATTCGGCTTTCCATCAAGTTTTGATCTACCACTTTGCACATCTCATCTTCACAACTTCGGGCAATGGCTTCCCTTTCGAGTCTTGAGAGGCTAAGCTAGGCGTCCATGTGTTGCACTTGTGGAGGGTTTTATCTCTTATTTCCTTAAAGGCTTCATGCGGGTTGCGAAAGACTTCTGTGGGGCCATCATTTCTAAAGATTGTCGGAGGGACCTACATCTTGCTACGTGGTGGCGTATCATAAGTTTTTCATGAGGGGATGAAATAAACAACCACGGGCTGTGAAATGCTTCCGCTGAGTTTCTTTTATTTTTTAAAAGTTTTGGCAGGCCCCATCTTTGGCTAGGTGGCAACCATTCACAGATCTTTCACACAATAAGGAAACGACCAGCCGTGGGCAACAAAACGCTGCCATGTGTCTTTCACACCCAGTTGATACAACTTTCTCTCCAATGCGATAAGGATTTTGGCCCATTGGACACGTGTTGCATCTTCACAATCTCTCGACATCAATGGGATAAAGTTTCATGTAGGCAACAAAGGGATGCCACGTGCCTTACGACTAATCTGTAGAGCGGGCGATAGGCTGGCTGAGGGAGATAATGCTATTGGGTGTCACTCATCATGATCATTTGCGGCGATGGATGACACTTGTCGCCTCGAGCCTGGCTGGGGCCATCGCCATCATTACGAGGGATGCACCTGCACCTGGATGACCGAATGTTGTGTTCTAGCTCAATGTCGTTGCAACGGCCTTGGGAATCTTCTGATTCGGACATCATTGCAGGGGATTGTGGGATCTTTTTGTTGCATATCTCCAAGGCGATGGGAGGTTTGTTTTCTTGCTATATATACTCTCTCTGTCAATGAGAAAAAGGGTCCAAAATTTTAGAGAAAAACACACTGGTTTTTAGCAAGAGATATCAGGCCTCTTTTACTATTTTATTTGCAAGAAACTTTCAGATTGTGCCAACTGTTCTACCTTTCCATTTTTCATGTTTTTATTAAACTGTAAACTGTGCTTTATACTGTCTTAAGCATTTCATCTTAAGGAACTTCTATATATTAAATACAAACTTGCTTACCTAAATCATGTCTAAAGACTCTTCTTAGTAGTGAGTATGTATGCAATACTATTTTATGTCAATAAATGAATTGTTTATACTATAGCTTTAAGTCTCTGACATTTTAGAACACGACAACACCATTCAGGCCCCTAAATCTATGATTTATTGTGCCCATCAGCAAATTTTGGCGCATTGCCTTAGATTAGACTTTGTTTCATTATATTTGTTTCCTTCTCCCTTTCCAAAACCCGTTATAGAAGAAGTCAGCTTCTTTAAAATCTAGAGGTCACTCAGTTTGGCGCAAAGGGTCCCCCTTGAACTGAGTTTCCCATAAGGCACTGTTACCTCGTCAATTTTTGGCGTTAACACAAACATTAAAAATTACATCATTAAATTAATTATGTAATCGCATAAAAATTAAAAACATCATGAATTAATTATGTAACCACATAAGTCAAATATAATTCTACCAATAAATTAATATCAAATAGATAATATAATTGCATAACTCATACATCTCAATGTCATTGATCTTCTTCTTAATCCAACTCTTTGTTTGTATCATTCGATCCAGATTCGACATTGTAAGGATTGGTCATATCATCATCATTTTCATCGATATCAGTTTCGATAACTTCATCATCCACATGGATATCATCTTCATGAACATTAACTCCTACATCATCATGATCTAGTTCCTCCTCTTTGACATCTTAGTCAGGGACATCATCAACTAACTGTTGATCCTGATAATCATCTACATCATCTTCTAGTTCTTCGGTTTCTTCCACCGCATTATACTTTATCGGCCTTCCTCTTGGATCATGTCTAACAACAAATGACCAACCCGGTTTACCTGGAACCTCTGAATAAAATACCTGCTCACATTGGCTTGGAAGAACATAGGGCTCATTTCCAACTTGCTTGATCAACCTTGTATTAACCATGGTAAATCCATTATCATGTTCAATAATAGTTCTCTCAAGATTATTTTCATTCAATCGTAGCCTATACCATAGGACAATGAATAAAATTAATCTGAATGACTTAAAGTCACACTCAAGTATATCATCCAAAATCACATAGTAGCAATTTTCTGAGACTTCTGGATGTATGTCGCTTCGAGATGAAACATTAGTCACCTGAAAGATTGTAGTTATACCAGAATCACAAGTTTTCTTCATGTCATCCAACATTTTGATTCAAAATTTACAACCATTGCACCACATAGCCTTGTGGTGTTTCACCTGCAATATGTCAAACATGTAAAAATTATTGCAATATCGTCAGTTAATACATATATTTATTCTTGGCCGAATGTATGCAAAAAAAACAATCTCAACATATATATACATCAAAATAATTGAAAATAATTAAATAATATGGGTGACTAATATATTTATACGTACCTATTTATCTCTTAAACCATATGTTAAATCAATTTCCTTTTGTGTAACATTGGAATCTCCATTACGATGAGCTTCTTTAACCAATGAAGCCACACCTTCCCATGTTAATGTGCGACCAAATTGTTGACATCGTTCAATCCATATCATCATCCAATCAAGATTGTTTGCGACATACAAATGTAGTGCATCCCATTCTTGACCAATTGTATCAAAAATATTAAAATTCACAAACGACATATAATTAGTTAAATACCACAGTATACGACCTTAATTTATAATTGATGTATATTGAAGATTAAAAATTAAATAAGTACAATATACATAAAAAAACATATGTAAAATGTATTCCAATAAATCTCCACGACTATCTTATAATTACCTCTCACTTTCCTCAATCTACCTTTCCCCATTAGGTACTCCCCTTTGAATTTTTTAATGGAGTTGGGATCCCAAATGCGATCTACATGGATCTCTGCTGCAAACTTAGGAAGATATTCACTAATGTACACCATGGTATGGTATACCATATATCCCTCCACCATCGAACCCTCAAGATGTGCTCTTTGTCTAACCAAAGTCTTCAAAAATTTTAAGTGTCTCTCAACCATCCACATTGACCTTGTGTGTACAGGTCCACACAATTCAATCTCCTCAACTTGGTGTATGAGGTAGTGTTCTTGTGCATTGAAAATTTTTGAAGGTAGACACTTTTTCATTTCACACATTAGACGAAGAATTTTTCTCTTCCAATAATTTATATCTTCTTTATGGATTTCTTTAGATGATAGCCATCTACAAGTGATTCAAGGCGCAAATATATTAACGAGATTTAACAAAAATATACAGTATATTACATAACACGTAAAACAAATAGAAATTATAAGATGTATACAATGAATTGAACAAATATCGAGCTACTTACCTTATGTATTTTTCAAGATCATATATAACTTGATTGACATTGTTGTCAAAGTTGTCTAGGAGAGATAGAGGTAGAACGCATTTCACAACAATTATAAAATAATCTTTTCATTATTTTTCAAAAGTAGTAAAACACAATACACTCTGGGGTAAAAGTACATGCATTATACAAGTGTATATAATATACTGCATTACTACCTTAATGAAGGTATATACACCATTCATTTTCATCCTGACTCAAATTCACCTTTCTTTGTTATTATATTGTTTATGTTCGCAAAGAACTCGGAAATCAAATTTTTTCGTGATGACTTATTTTTATAGCATTGCTTTTATCACTGCTATCAACCAAAGAAGGGCACTTATATTAATTTGGTTCCATTGCTATTTAATTGAATGACATTTTTCATTGCATGATTGGCTTCCTGAATGTCACTACAAATTTTGACAATTTTTTCTTTGTCATGCCTTCCATCCAATATTTTCCATAACGTTTATGTTATATTCTTTCCGATATGCATTGTATCAAACAAATGCATAATTTGTAGCTGCTCATAGTAGGACAACCTACTAAATTGTGGGATAACTTTTAAGTCCCTGTGGAAGCCAGCCATTAATGCCTTGACGACCTTCATGAAGCATATAAGTTAAACAAATTAACAACAACAATCATTATCAATTACAACATGAGTAAACACAACACAATATAAAAATATAAATACAAAACATATCATATATGATAGATAAAAAATTTGATCTGATGTATAACCTTGATGATTAATTCTATTATATTCCAACTTCCATAGGTGAGGTGTCATTCTTCGTGGTTTTGATGTAGTCTCCTCTTTCCCATTGAAAATATGTTTTTTAGTAGTTCGATACTTATGACTTTTATGGAGAAAGTGCCTATACTCATCAAACACCTACTTTCCTAAACTTGTTGAACGATGAGATTTCATCTTTGGACCACAAGTTGGACATGCAAAATTTCCCTTTGTTTAAAGGCTTGAAAGATCATATATAATTGGATTAAATATGTCAATTTTTATAATTATATATAATGAATAGATTATTTTAAAAACATGCATGATATCTACTTCATCAAATTAAATATTGTTAAAGTGTAGTGGAATGTTATAACATACCACAAAAAATGTGTTAGCCCTAGGGCATCATGAATTGTCCATACAAGCATTGCATGGAATTGAAATTGTTCCGTCCTATTGGTCTAGAGACGCTACATAGTGACTTCATTCCATGATCTCTTAGTAACTCACGATAAGAGGCCTGATATATATTCATATCTTAACTTGGTAATTACCTAGTTGACGAACATAAATATACATAATTATTATAACCATTTTACTCATGAATATATATAAATTAATGTACAAGGACTATTGAATGAAAAATATAAGTCAATGCAACAAATAAGACAAATGAGATGCTAATATAAAGAAGAAATTGATGTAAACAAATACCGAACAATCTATTGACAACATTATGTTCGCCTTTATTGACATCCATGGAGGAATGTTATTGTTGATAACAAAAATAGGCCACACTGAGTAAATAGATCTTAGCTCTCCAAATGGATTGGCATCGTCCACTACCAATGAAAGCCTGAGATTATGAGGTTCTTCTTTAAAGTGTGGCCATTTTTCCTCCATGTCCCTAAATGTAGAACCATCTGCAGGCATTCAAAGAATGTTATCTCCACTTCTATTTTTGTGCATGGTAATCCATAAATTGCACTAAGCTTTCACACCAATAATCGTTGCATACGTGGAATAATGGGAATATAACGAAGAACCTTGCGAGGCACCTTTTTTGTTAGTTGATATGTTCGATATCTACTTATATGACATTTTGGGAATTTTGTTGCAAATTCTTGTTGTTTATGATATATAATATGATCATTGGTACATGCATCTATTGCTTGATACTCCATTCCAATATCTTTCATAATGCCAGATAAATCTTGGTATGAGCGAGGTAAAATATTTGATGGTGGTAAAAAAAATTTTACCAATCAATCTACAACAAAAATAATTCTCCTTGTTAATATAAAGAATATTAATGGTATTATTATTTGATCCTTTATTTAATACTAGTAGATGAACTAACAAAATTAAAATAGATGAAAAAGATGACACAGTATGACATACCTTAACATCCTCGCGGAATTGTTATGTTTGATAAACCATTCATAACCTTCAAGTTCAACAACAACAATACAACAAAGAGAAGAGTTGTTTGGGAGCCTTCATAAAGGGGCTTGTATGCCTTCTCAAGTACAGGTAAATCATGAACATCATCAAAGTCATCTCGATCATCATGATCAACTCTACTACTAAATGTGTCATGGATCAATGTATTTGTACTATCATCTTCAACTGTGTTTTCTGGTGCATGATCATCTTCTTCCATAGGATCATTAACTTTAACTTCGATATTCACAACTCCATGTTCATTCGCTTGCAAAACCACATTCTTTGGGTCGCGATAATCCATATTATCTGCCCTAGGGCGCCCCACCTTTATAATAATGATAGACACAAATAAACTATGATCATGATCAAGTGATTATATATATAATGTTAAAACGATATAAACATTTACAAATTCAATCAATATAAACACATATAATGAACAACTTACTAATGGACAATAATCATGCCCCCCTTCAACGTGATCATGCTGCCTACAATGTTTCTCAGCTGTTGTGATTAAAAGTCATCTCGTCTTTAAGCCCTTGCAATTATTGTAAGGACAATAACATTTCCCATCACCCTTTCTTTTCAATCTAGCCCACAATCTATCAAGTGTCTCTTCATTTTGTTCTGGACTAATATTATCTAACATGATTTTTCTTTACCAAGCTTGACTATTTAGATCTTCAAAAAATATCAAACTCACATTTCAATAATTTTTATTCATAGACAGGTAGCAAAATCTAATAATTCTGATATTTTACACCAAAAAAATTTGGCATGCAACCACCCCTGCAAAAGAGAAGATAGTTTGAAGTTAATGAACCCCAAAAACATTTTAAAATACTAATTCCAAAACTTATTAAATTCTGATTTTACTATGATTTTCAACCATTAAGACTCCTAAAATCAGAATATTGAACTTGATCGCAAACTTCTTACAACAATGGAGGTAGCGAGCTAGTAAGAGCAAGTGACCCATTCCTAAGGAGCAACAAGTCAGAATCATCATTGCTAATATCAATACGGATTTATCCTTTTAGTTAAACATGTAATGTGTCACTTCTTATAACGAGCTTATCCCTAGAGCCCTCAATATTGAGAGAGCCCTAATCGCACAAGGAAGCACACACTAGTAGAATTTGGCAAATAAATGATTAGGTGACTAAAAAAATTAGTCACAACAACTAAAAATGACTAAATTCTATTCATTTTTTGCAACTTAACTATAAATGAGTAAATAAATTACTAGTTTGGTCGTTGATTAAAAATTATGTAGTCACACAAATAAAAATGACTAAATAGTTAGTCATTTATTTAGTCACAATCCATTTGAATAAATCATTTAAGGAATCAAGAATATAGTCCGCCAAAATACTCTAAAACTTTAATAAACATACCCTAAAACTTTTGTTAAAATCTTATTTTCAGGCGTCACCAGAATGGAGTTTTCATTTTAATAAACATACTCTAAAACCTTCATCAAAACATCATTTTCAAGCATAGACCGCCAAAATGGAGAAGTGTTTCCATAAAAAATGACAGAGAACGGTGAGGAGATGTGTGTGAAAGGAGGCATAGGATTCATTGTTGCTTATCTCATTCCTGCTCAACTCAACAAATCTTACATTGTTTCTGCTACTATTTGTAATCTAGGTATTTACTTGACATACATTTGCATAATCTCAAATTCCTTCAGAGGCTTTTGAAGTATCAATGTATCCTATATAGGGTTTAGAATAATTTTTCTTTTAATTAAAAAAATAAATAAATGATGCATTTCCCTGTAATTAGATAATGTGGAGATCTCCTAAATCTGCCCCAGCACACTATCCTCTTTGGAACTGTATTCATTACTCCAGCTACTAGGGTTTTCATATGACATCTTTAATATCTTCATGACCATGGCTTTTAAATAGATCTCAGTCTTTGCTTTAATCATTTTCATGGTAACCCTGAGTTCCATAATCCACCTTCAATCTCTTCTAAGAATGTTGTCTTAAGCTAGACTGCATAGTATGCATATAAAGCAAGTCCTTCATACCTACCATTGTTCCAAACCACCACTCACTGCCTTGCTTAAAATGTTGCCTCCATAAACACAATAGCATGTTTTAAAATCATGGTTGCCAGTGATTGACCATTAAGGTCACCACTTTCATCAAGATACAATGAGATTTTTGTCTTCAAACTCAAGGCATTATGCAAGATAACATTGTGAATTGTTTGTTGTGTATGATTTGATTTTCTTGCACATTTATTGGTTATCTAACTTCCTTTAAGACTGGGCATTGCACCCTTAGCTGCAATCTCAAACAGCTCACTCACTATCACTTGAAGATTTTTTTCATGAGCATCCTTCTATAAAATCAAATTATGCCCTATAGACTTCCTACTTACTACATGGGACTCATTGTTTCATGGTATTGTAGATCGAAAGATCCTTCAAGCTTATTGACACTACTTCACAGTCCACAAGGTATTATTCATTATTCTCCCATCTTTGATGAGTCTCAAAACACTGCTTAAACATGCAATCCACTACCTCCATTATACATTAATGGCTAAGAAAAAACATTGAACCTATGATTACTACTGTTACTTCATTTGGAAAGTCATTCCCTGATTGCATTTTCCTTGTCTAACACTACCAAAAGCATTTGAAAAACCCTTAAGGTCAGCAAAGGGGTAAGAAAACTCACTGTTAAAATCTCCACTTTACTATGCAAGGTTTGAGCTTTATTATCTTGTCACTGCTCAGCCTCTTTTTGACTGTCACATCTCAAGTGACTGTCATTCTTCTTACCATAGATTGCATTTACAAATGTCACTAAGCTACATAGTGTGCTTGTTATTGGCTACAATCTTTAGATTGCAAGATTTTGTTATTAGCTACAATGTCTCAATCTTTCTGGTATTGCAACCTCACTAATCTGCTAGAGTTATTGTTTATGTTTCTACAGAGGCCTAGGGTTGGTACCCTAATCATGCTCTTACCAATGCTTCTGTTGGTACTAAAAAACAACCTTAAATCTTGGGTCATAAAATTAGTTGTCTTTACAAAGTTGTGGTATGATCTTGGATTATATCCTAGAGTGTGTGGGAAGCTTGTGTTTGATCATTAAGGTATGTAAACCTGATCAGGGAAATGTATCCTATATAGCATGGGTCTTGCTTTAATACTTTCCATAATGGTTATTAGCATATCACATTATTATAGTTTTCGGTAACCCAAGATTGCATTCAAGTATGTAACAAACCTGGTTTGTAGTTTAAGCTATACACTTTTAAGTAACATTCATAAAGTTTAGAAAATCTTGATCACTCTCTAGAATATCCCATTAAACATGGGTTGTGCTTGAATGCACTACATAATTGATATAACACAACCACTCTGCATATCAACCAGAGTTATAGGCTTTTTATTGTAGCAAGAGGTAATCACTCTTTGATCATGCTATAATTACATCCTAACTTGTTAAACTTGAGACAACCTAAATGCACCCAATGATGATTGACAT
Organism: Sequoia sempervirens; assembly: GCA_007258455.2. Taxonomy (NCBI): domain Eukaryota; kingdom Viridiplantae; phylum Streptophyta; class Pinopsida; order Cupressales; family Cupressaceae; genus Sequoia; species Sequoia sempervirens. The sequence goes on along the minus strand of VDFB02144641.1, from coordinate 60,352 downwards.
ATACAACATAAATTAACTACATTATATGAGTGCCTTCATTTCTATCACAACATATCCACATTAAACTTGGGTCACACATGAATGCATCTTGTATTTGTTATAGCATAACTGTGCCACATGACTAATAGAGTTATGGATCACATAATTACAGACACAAGAATATGTTCCTTGGTTGTGATCTTATGGTGATTCCACACAACAAAATATGGACATGAAAATTTCAAAACCCTAAACCTCTAAAAATGAAATCTGATGAGATATTGCTTTAAAATATGATTTTCAAACCTGGAACTACAAATTTGACTTCACAACTGAATTCTGCAAAAATACAATGACTACCCTCAACCTGGAGATATCCTCCTGAATTTTTTCTGATTTTTCCCAAGAAAATCGTCCTTAGTTCTCCACAAACTGTCTCAAGTAGAGCAAAACATTGTCGCACTAAATTAGTGAACTCACTTTTCTTTATGTCGGCCACAATTTGATTTTTTTCTTATTTTTCATGTTTGTCAAAATTTTGACGAAACTGATAGTCGACATTTCAACGAAACCCAGGTTCATCGAAATTCCAACGAACGTCGAGGATAAACTTTTAAAATTTTGAAAATTACACATCAAATTTTACAAGCACCCGACGATACATCAAATTATACATATTTTGTAAGACATTTTCATCAGATTTTGTAGTCAAATGAGTTAGTGTCAAAAGGGGAAGTGATTCGTAGGAGAAGGGTAAAGATGGTAATGGTGGAAAGAACAAGAAGGAAAACAAAATCAAGGGTAAAGACAACCATAAGCAGAAGGGATTTAGAGAGGACAAGTTAGGAGGTCGCAAAGGGCCTCGTGATGGATGTTATACTTGTGGAGGTGATAATTATGCCTTTAATTTTCCTAAATAGTCTAAGTCATAGAAGGAAGGAAGCTACCAACAAACTCAACATCACCAAATCCATGTTGCAGTGGATAATAGATAGGTAGAGTATCAGGCTTCACCAATTCAGCTGATGAGTAACCTCTATGTCCAATCTATGTCTATCTTAATTGATACCAGAGCTACTAAATGTTTTATATATTCTAGAATAATATCCAAGATACCCATTAGACCTGGATATATGGAAAATTCATGGACAATCTAGTATGGTAATCAAGCAGAGCAGAGGGTATATACATGTCTCTTTTGTAGCGAGTTAGTGCTTACAACCTTTCAAACTCAAGTCAACTTGTATGTGGCACCTTTAGGCTCATATGATGTAATTTTGGGAATAAACTGGTTAACTGAGCATAGGGCTATGGTAAACTATGAGGATAAGGTGGTCAACTGTCTGGATGATTATGGAAACCCAGTTGAGGTTTGTGGAATACAGAGACCCTTAGAGCTTAGATAGATTTCTGTGATGCAGCTCAAGAAGGCTCATCGAAAGGGATGTGCAATTTATGCAGTGCATGCTAGTAATCCTAATAGCAAGGAACCATATTTAGATTACTCCTATTCTCAAGGAATTCCAAGATGTATTCCCTTATGAACTTACAGAGTTGCCTCTGAAGCAGGAATTTGACTTTTCTATTGACCTTGTTCTAGGATTTGAGCCTCAATCCAAGGCACCCTATCAGATGACCACCACAGAACTCTATGAGTTGAAAGCCTGGTTAATGGAATTGTTGGGCAAAGGGCTTATAAGACCCAGTGTGGACAAAGGGCTTATAAGACTTCACGTCTGTGTATAGATTATTAGATGTTGAACAAGGTGACCATTAAGAATAGGTATCCACTCCTAAGGATTGATGAGTTGTTTCAACAAATGAAAGGAGCAACAATGTTCTCCAAAATTGATCTCGGGACAGGGTACCCTCAGTTGAGAATTAAGGAAGAAAATATTTTGAAGACTATATTTAGAACTTGATATGGACATTACGATTTCACAGTGGTACCTTTTGGTTTGACTAATGTACCAGTAGCCTTTATGAACCTCATGAATAGTGTATTCAGAGACCGCTTGGATGACTTTGTTCTGATCTTCATTGATGACATTCTAGTCTACTCAAAGAATATCGAAGAGCATGATAGACATTTGAGGATAGTTTTTCAGCAATTGAGAGAAAGGAAACTCTTTGGGAAGTTGTCCAAGTGTTCATTCTATCAGGACAGGGTGCACTATCTAGGCCATATCATTTTAGTTAAAGGAGTCTTTGTAGACCCAAAAAAGATCAAGGTGATCGTGGAGTGGCCAGTGCCTTAGAATGTGTCAGAAATCTATAGCTTCATGGGCCTCACGAGATACTATAGGAAGTTTGTGCAAGGATTCTCTTAGATTACATCTCCTATTACCTCACTCCAAAGGAAGGGAATGTGGTTTGAATGGACTGAAAAATGTGAGCAGGCATTCCAACTCCTGAAGGAGAGGCTCACAACAACACCGGTGCTGACCATCCCTAATCCTAATGGGAGATTCATAGTAATCATAAATGCTCCAAGAGAGGGATTGGGAGCAGTATTAATGCAGGGCGAACAAGTGGTAGCATATGAATCAAGGAAGCTCAAGCAACATGAAGTGAAATACGTGCCTCATGATTTAGAATTGACTGCAATAGTTCATGCCTTACAGATGTGGAGGCATTAACTTTTGGGAAATCCATTTGAACTCAAGACAAACCACTTAGGATTGAGATACATATTTACCCAACCAAACCTTAATGCATAGCAAAGAAGATGGTTGTAATTCCTTAGCAAGTATGACTTTGGAATTGAGTATATAAAGGGAAAAGAGAATAAAGTGGTTGATTCTCTTAGTAGATGAAGACATATAGCATTCATGTTCTCAAAAAGGTCTAACTTGAGACAACACGTGATTCATTATCTGCTAGGGGATGAGCACTATGAGAGAGTAAAGAGTGCCCTAGCAATAAATTCTTCAGATCATTTGTTCAATTGGTATGAGATCGAACTAGATGGTATTTTGAGATATCATAGAAGAATGTATATTCCTAACTCTTGAGAGTTGAGAAAGTTGGTTTTAGAAGAGGTTCATAATGTGCCTTATTCAGGACACCCCAGAGTATCCAAGATGATCGCAAAGTTGAAGACTCTATATTTTTGGCCTAAACTCAAGAAGGATGTAGTGGAGTACATAGCCAGATGCTTAGAGTGCCAGCGAGTCAAGGTTGGGCATGCACATCCATTCGGGTTACTGTATCCACATGAAATACTTTAGTATAAATGGCAAGTGATTAGTAGGGATTTTGTATAGGGGTTGTCATTGAGCAAGAACAAGCATGATGTTACCTTGGTTGTGATTGATAAGTTGAATAAGGTTGCACACTTCATTCCAGGAAACCTTAAGGATGGATTGTTGACCCTAGCTAAGAAATTTGACTAGAAGATCTTCCACTTGCATGGAGTGCCATAGACTATCATTTCTGATAAGGACACATGGATGACCTCAAGGTTTTGGATGACCCTAAATGTTGCATTAGGGACCAAACTGAATTTCAGCTCGGATTATCATCCTCAGATTGATGATCAGACAAAGAGGGTGAATCAGGTAGTCGAAAACCTCCTCTGAATGTATTATATGGACCAACAATATAGGTGGGAAGAATATTTTCCTTTGGTAGAGTTTTCTTACAACTCTTATCATACATCCCTAGGCATGGCACCATTTGAAGCTCTTTATGGGTGGGAGTGTCGTACCCCCATTAGTTGGGATAAATTGGAGGACATGATCACAGTAGGACCTGAAATGCTTAAGGAAATGGAAGAACAAATGAGAATCATAATGAGAAAATTGAAGGGGGCAGTAGACCGACAAAAGAGTTATGTCGGCAAGAATCGAACTCTTAAAAACTTTGCAACCAAGGATAAAGTTTTCTTGAGAGTTAAACCTCGTAAAAGTTCTATTGCTTTTGGAAAGTCTTCCAAGTTGGCCCCAAGATATGTGGGACCATTTTAAGTCTTTAAAGTGATTAACCTAGTTGCTTATAAAATATCTCTACCACTTGCTCTGGCTCAACTTCATAATGTGTTTCATGTTTCCTTGCTTAAGCCATATCATCCTGATGTGACTCATGTGCTTGATTGGCCAGGAGTGGTGCTAGTGGAGCCCATTAGAATACTAGATAGATGCAACGTTAAGTTGCGAAGCAGAGATATTGCTCAGTTTAAGGTCCAATGGGACAAGTACTCAGAAGACTACTACTTGGGAGGATGCAGAAGAAATAGAATGCTCCTTTTCACATTTGATTTTTTGAGAAAGAGACTTCAACAATTTTGCTTGAAAATTTTGGATTGAGATACTATGATATTCCATGCTTTAATTTTGATGTGATGTTGAAATAAACATATATAATTTGATGAGATATTGAAATAGACATATATAATTTGATGTGATGTTGAAATAGACATATATACATTGCAGTGATGTTGAAATAGACATGTATGCTCAAATTTGACATGATGTCCCTTTTTTTTTATTTACTGGACATTGGGATGATGTCTCTTCCAAGAGGGGAAGTATGTCATAACCCAATTTTATTGCATATTTATTATAATATGGTAAATTTAATTATTGAAGAAATTTAATATATATTAAATGGAAATTTTGGAATTTTTGAAAATAGATTGAAAGAAGTTGATTGATGTTGACTATGCAAACTTTTGAAATTATCTTATATGTTATCAAGAATTGAACATTATTGATAAATTTTGCAAGTGCAAGTGTGTGCAGTTGTAGGGTGACAAGTTGAAGGACAAGAGCACGGTTGAAGTACGATTGTTTAGTCGGATCGAATGGTAAGCTAGTTGGAATCTATGAGCACACACCACAAATGGCATGATTACTTGCATTTAAACTATTTTTCATATATAAAAGAATGTAATTACATGACTTGAATTGTTTTAGTGGTTGAAAATGAATGGCTTGTAGATTAAATTGTCTATTTGGACTCTGTGCTTTGAAGAAAATGAAAGTACGTATTTTTAAGTATGATTAAAAAAGAATAAGAGTTTCATTATGTGAAAATTATATATGGATGTTCGAAGTGAAATAAAGTTCTTTATTTTTATTCAGTGATAACATATGAAACTCATAAAATCCTTCAAGCAAAAAATCTACACACACACATATATAATGGAGAATATAGTAAATGTGAAAGAATGTCACATATATATATACATATACATACTTATATTCTTTTAAAAGTTGAATTCGATAACCGATAATATCCATATCAGTCTGTTTGAAAATCAAATTAAAATCAAAAAGGCATCCCACAAAGGACGTGGTCTTCCATAGACATTATGGCGATATTCAAACCAAGATAGTTTTTTATGGCTATGGCAATAATTCCATAATGGTAACGCCCAACCACATGCAAAAAAAAAATGTTTCCATTTTGAATTCACAACCCTAGGAAAAAAGCAACAAATTGAATCATTTGGCTTGACGGAAAAAGCAAGGAAGAGCTCATGGAATTAGGAAAAATCAGAGGCAAGTTTCACAAAAGCTCGATTTATCAAGTAAACTAATTTCTTTAGAAAGAAGCTCAATTTTTCTATTATCATTTTTCCTCATCATGTGAGTGGTATTCTTCCATTTTTTCGAATGATGATTAGCACTGTAAAATGTAAAAATTTTGTTGAGTAGCGATGACCTTGAGCCAAGTATTGTGTTGGTGTCAATCATTATTTTTGGGTCACATAGCTAGTGGACAGCCTTACATGAGTATTATTTAGTGCCTTATCAACTAGCTCACAAAGCTAGGTCGAGGCTTAGAGCTAATAAGATGTGACTATCCCTTAAAATTGCACTTTAGTGCTAGCCATTTGATGGCTAATAAGAATTTCTTTCTGATTCAACTATGCATTTATGTATGCTTAATTTTGTAGAGGATTAGCTATCGATCCTATGGAAAGGGTATCGTACCCTATGACTTCTTTTCAAATGTATCATTTTCTCATTATCAGCTGGGCCGATAATGGCATGCAGCTTAAACAAATGCTTGAGATTGTGCTATATGTATTATAATGCCACCATGGTTAAGTAGGAATGGTGGTGAAATCTTAGTTAAGATTCATTAAACCCAAGTAGGGTTCAATCTGTATGATCAACGAGTTGTTTCCTTGTAACTATGATTGATATGAGTATGTGTGTTGATTTTAATGGTGTAAAACCAACATTCCTTTAAGGGAATACCTGTACATGACTCTTGTTGCTAAGAAAGAAATGCATTAGACCTATAAGAATGGTCGATTCTAGAGTGACCAATGAATTTTTTGTTTGTAACTTGAAAAGGCATGAGTTATGATTAGAACCTTGAAAACTTATGTGTCTTGTCTCATAACCAAAATACTTGTTCAAGCTTTACATCGACGAGCATGTCGATCTTAGAATCATTTCATTTATAATAAGTTGCACATTGAATTTCAATAATGAAAGTGTTCAAAGATTTGAATATTGGGCATTCTACTTTCATGTATGAAGTTAGGCTAGTTTGATTTTTGTTAGTGAAATCTTTTTGGCTTTCTTTGAAATTGACAAATGAGTTAGTTGTCTACAATATTTGTTACTAGAAAAACAACATTGTTCATTATCTATTCATTGTAAGATAACCCCTCTATGTATAAAATAGTGGACATTAAATTGTAATGTTATCATTTAGCATCTAAACAACTTGAAACAACAATGAGTAATTGCAAGCAGTGAATGTTTTGTTGGAAAACGACATTGTTTGTCATAAAATGCAACTTTTTAGTCTTGAACAACATTGTATTGATGTAAATAGTGAATATTCTATTGAAAATGACAATGATTGTTGTAAACTTATATTTGTAGCTTAAAACGGTCTTGTTCATTAAAATGTTTAGCTAAAACAACATTGAATAGTTGTAAACTGTGAACGTTATATATGAAATAGCTTGTCCTATAATTGTTTAGTAGGAAACAATACCAGTTATGTTAAAACGATGAATTTTCACATGTAAACAACAATGTTAGTGTATCACAGTTTTGTGAGAATACAAAAGAAACAACAGTATGTGTGAAATTTTTAATATAGACTTGTTCTAGATTCTTTATTTTGACAAAAGAAACATCAAATGGAATATTATTTAATGATTGCAATATGATTTAATGGTTTATTTCAGAATGTATGAACAAAAAAAAAACTTAAGTAGGCACATATATGTGTATGCACATAGACTTTATCTATATACATACACATACTTGCGACATACCTTATTTTTTTCTTAATTCATTTTAAAGTGGATAATTCTTATGTTCAAAAATAAAGATGAGTCGTGAGAATTATATGACTAATTGTTGAATTACTCTATTGAATCATGTATTTGATTTTTGTTTAGAGAGTAAATAAGTAATTTGATTCTTCTTTTACATAATCATATGTGAGAAGAATACTTTGATACTTGAACAAAATAGTGATACCTAAGTAGACTAGAGAACCTCAAGGTAGATGCTACTAGAGGGTAGATAGTTGTTATGAGATGTTGTATTGTAGAAAGTTACCTTCTGGGATAGGTGTCAAAATGGAGTTTAGAGAGTATAGGTTTGCTTTAATGGAACCTATTGTTTTCTTTTGTTGCAACACATTTGATATGCTTGGCCAAGAAATATAGTTCATTTTGTATATATGAGCTCTGTGATATCACTCTCTACCATTCCTAGCATAGATCTTGCATTTTCTTTTCTAACCTGTAGATATAAATTGCATGTTGATGTACGGGCACACACCAGATTCCACTTTGTAGATCATTCTCTTGCTAAATTTTTTGTTCAAGGTCAGGTATTCTTCAAGCTAGAAGAATTCTGAGGAAGTGTAAGCTTCATGGCTGGGCGATAAAGCACTTCAACCATGTTCTCGTCCACCAATGGAGGCGAGTGTCAAGAAATTTAGTTGCTCACAAGACTATTATGGTCTAAGATGTAACTTGATGTAATACATTCATGTATTTGATGTAAAGTGTACAATGTAATGACTTTGTGGCCTTAGGAGCCAAGTCAAACCTGGTATTTTAATTTGACCTTCGAAGTGAATATATGAATCATTAACTCATTTTAAATGAACATGTGTAGCTAAGATTGACATTATCCACTAGTTATGTCTTTTTAATTTGGAATATATTCATGTGTCATTTACAATAATGTTAATTAAGTAATAATTTAGGATGGGTTATTACCTATTTTTATTTTTATTTTTTGAAGTTCCCTACAAAAAAAAATTGATTAAATTATTTCGTAAATATGTTAGTTCTTCCCTCTTGTGTTTACTAACTCCTTTTTTCTAATTTTACTATTTTATTGTATGATTTGCTTTTGTCTCCTCTTTACCTAGCTCTTTTAGATCCTTGTTTGCATCCTTTCAATCTTTTCTATACCAAAATTATGCAAAGGAGTTGGTAGATTTGTAGAGGGAATTATCAACACTATTGATCTACTTCAAGTATGTTAATAAAGTTTTTATAAGGATCCATGTCCACCATCACTATGACAAGTTGGGGTTGGTTGTGATTTTATCATCCCAACTCTAATGGGGTGACAATGCGTAGAGTTAGTCAAAGATAGAAGGTATTTTTTAGTATGAGGTTTCTCATGCTTGTTGGGAATATGCATGATCACTAGGCACACTCTGAAAAGTGGATTGAATAAATTATAGAGAATGTAGTAGTCTTCCCTACTCCTTGGGAACATTGGAGGTTAGTTTAATGAGGTTTGGTTTGTTGGATTTTGGTGACTTGTGGCAAAATGCTAGTGATTTTTTTATTGTGTATGGTATAGAAAAGAGTTTGTATCTTTTACATATTAGGGAGAGTTGAATATAAGAGGCATATTATTATATAATTTGAAGATTATTACAATGATTAGTCCAAGTATGTAGACACTTTAGTGACTACTTCACTCTAAGATTTTTTCAAATAGGATAAGGTTGGGAAAATAGGGGATCTCATCATCAAGTTTTTTAATAGTAATTTACTATTTTGAAAGCTATAAAATTTGGGTTTTTTGTTTCATAGACTATCTTTGGCCTCATGTATGTTAAAATTCTTCTATTTTATTCTATTCTTTTGGGTTTCAAGCTTATTCGTTATCTCATTTTTTTTTATAAAACTCTATTAGTGTTATATGGATATGGTATGTATTATGTATAAACATATACTTTTAAGGTGTTGGTTTTATGTAATATTTAGTAGGGGAGAGGACTCAGTAGTTGAACACCCTAACTTCACGCTTCTCAAAATCCTACGTGGAACTTCAAATCACTCCCAATTTTTTACAACTTACTTGGCAAGTCCCTTGCTTATAAGTAAGGTTCCAGGGCCACATAATCAAATATGATGCCACATCAACATGCTTTTTGTTGAGGTGTCCAAAAAGGCCCAAAAAAAAGTAGATCGATACTTGTGCACTAAATCATGTTTTATTGGTACGTTGATGTGATGTATCACATGGTTTGTTTCTTTTTAGATCTAAGGAATACATTTCATTATATTATGGGTAGTCATCATCAACACTAAAAAATTTAAAGCCATAAATATTGGTGATACAAAACCAAATATGGACCCCATGATCTCTTCTCCAAATATATTCTCTTTTTCCATTTCTTCGAAGGTAAAAAATAAGGTGCACATTATGATTGCCATTACCTTATGCTAACTTGGTTTTATAGCAATTCAAATTCTCAAGAATATATCGATAAAATATCTTAAACATGGATAAAAAAATTATAAAGATAAAATTGTATAGTAAAATGCACCAATAACAACTTCAAAGATGTTTCCTATTGAGAAGATCTACCTATTTAATAAATTTCACAATGCATAACAAAATGGCCCTAACATTGTTGATGTAGTTGTCGATAAAAACTATAATTCTCTTGAAATATAATGATGATTGAATATAAATTCAAGGATATTAAGGTCATATTTTGTTGATAATTTATTCTAGGAGTGTCAAAGAGGATAAATGCCACTCTACATGATAGGTTGTCGTTAGGACCTATCTCTTTAGTTGAAAAATGCATCAAATGTATCGACCGGGTAGTGTTCGAAGGCTATATGCAAGAGGAAACACCTTGACTAACTCTCTCAAACTTTTTGAATGTTTGGAACAGTTGAAAACAAAACTTAACTAAAAGGCCATTAAACTAGAAAGCATAAAATTTTCTAAGTTAAAAAGTATGAAATTATTAAGCTAGAAAGCATAAAATGATTAAATTAGAAAGCATCAAATGATTAAACTAGAAAGCATAAAATGATTAAACTAGAAAGCATGTAAATTAATGAGAACGAAATGCTTACAATGAAACCGTAACAACCATCAACTAACATCTAACTATTAACAAAAAACAAACTTAACAACCTACAACTGATGACCAAAGTGGGTTCTCTGACATTTCAAATAAACAAAACTAAAGATTATAAACTCAAACTACAACCTAAAGGAATAACTTTAACAAAGCTCCACACATACAAATCACATTCATTCACATTTATCATGTACAGGATAAAAACAACAAAAGTGAAAACAAAAATACTTATCTATCTATTTTATGATTCCTTCAAGTGGCCAACTCTCGGGTTCTACTATGCTTAACTTAGATCACATGAACTTATGTATTCTTCAAAAATAATCCATCCAAGATAATTCCATTGCACAAAACTAGTAACTCAGAATAAGACTAGAAAAGCTTATTTTATTCATATCAGAAAAGATGCAACACAAAGACATAGTTCAAAAGCACATTATGACAACATAACGATATCCAATATGCATCGTTTCTTGCGGTTACATATTTATATAAAACTGCTAACAAAATCCAAGATTTTAGATGGTAAAGATTACCACTGAAAAAGTATTCAATATAATTCAACTAACCAATGGAATTAGGTCCATAACATAAATCATTTAAAAGACTCGGAGTGAGCCATAAAGTTTATAAACATAAATTAATAGAAAGCATTTAAAAGACTTGGTCTACTATGCACTCCTGAAATTTTGATGCCTAAACTTCTAGCACTTGTCTTCAACTGCTTTGAAGTCTACTTTAAATCCACTTGGTTGTGCATAATGACTGGTTATGTGTAATGACCTATATAATACTAAAAACTATACCATTATGTTAGCGCAAGTCATCTTATTTCATTTGATTTTAGGAAATAAAGATTATAAATCTTTTTACAAAAAGTAAACAATTATTAATCCTAAAGATAAACAATTGGTATGGTAAAAGCAATTGGGAGAAATAAGGAAGGGTATTTGGCCATTTATATTTATGAGGTTATTTATACCTCATCACTTCTCTCCCTCCTAGGCTCGAGCAGGTCCCATTGCTCTTTACTATGCCTTTCAATTTCCCTTGTTCTTGTTTAACTCCTCATACTTTGCACTGAGGTCATATGCATCTTCTGCATCCTTGTCCCAATCATCGGGGTTTCTAAGGAAACCCTTATTGAATCTGACCCTTCTTTTCCATGACTATAAATTGTTAGGGTTCTTATTTGTAGTAACATGCACTACAGGGGGTGGTGAAATAAGTAATGGGGGTATGTATCTCATTCCCATCCAGTCAGTTTTAAGTTGCTAGAGAATATTTGCAACTACCTCTGCTCTTCTATAAGACCACTTAATACTAGTGGGTGAAATTACCTCTCTCCTTTTAAGGTGAATAGGAAGAGGGGCATATCTCTCTTCACAAGCATTCCATGCTCTTCCTATCAATTTCGGGCCCTGGATGTTGAAATTCTCAAAGCAATTCTGAAGGTTTTCATTATACTTATTCCTTACAGTTTCATTGACCTTAATACTTCATAATTGAGCCTTAAAAGCTTAAGGTTTCCTATTAGGATACTGCATTTGGAGTCCAACAGTATTTTTTACATATGAATACTCTCTTGTTCTCTCTTGCCATTGAATCTTGTTTTGCATAGTAGACATAAATGACCTGGGCTAAACTTCACCCACAAAGAGATTAATAAAGAAATTGGTATGCTTTTCCAGGAACAAATTATGCACAAATAATTCACATAGTAGGTTTTGTTGAGCAAGAGTGGATTCTGTAAATTCTTTTACAAACTCTTTATCATCCGGATCATGTGGAAGGTTGCAGGAAACTCCTAATAGTTTGCATCTTAAGATTTGCCCATTTAAAAACATGGAATATAGTCTAGATGGCCTCCTATAGGCTAGCAATAGTTCGCCAATTTGGCAGGCATCTATTTTAGCTTGATAGAACCTGTCATATGACTCTTTTAATAAAACTAGCTCCTTTTTCAATCTAGCATTTTCTATACCTTCCTGTCTCAAAAATAACATCTCTCCATCCATGTCACCAACAATGGAGGTATATGAATTTGGAACCATTCCATTTCTATTGGTTCAGTATGTACCTCTTTGGACTCCATTGTTGGCTTGACATTAATCTCCTACAAATCCTATTCCAACTCAACAATTTCGCTTAAGGATGCATTAAGTTCAGATTTATGTTTGTCCTTTTCTTTTTCAAAAGCTGTAAATAATTGCATAAAATTATTGTTTAAACTTTTGATTTGTCTATCCTTTTCAGACAAATTTGTCACATACCTTTTACTTTCCTCATTCCATTGTTGTACCTAAAATTGTAATTGTTCAATAGTTTTCTTTTTGTTCTATTTGAATTTTAAAATTTGAAATTTCATGGTCTCTCTTCTGCAAAACTACAGTGTGCACATCTATCTCTTCCTATTGTTGATTAATTTGATCTTCATTTTTTTGAACCTAACATTTCAATCGAGCAATTTCTACTTTTTAATTCCTCTATCTCTATATCTTTCAGATTGGATTTTTCAACCTTTGCATTAGTAGAAAAAGAAAGTTGGGGATTTCTACATAATCATTAATCATATGCTCTTCATCATGTACCTCAAACAAACCTTGATCAATAACATTAGTAACCAAGGGAGACAGTTGTGTTCTAGATTCCTTCTCAACACCCAAATGGTGTGGTGATTGTTCCCCTTCTTCTTCTTGTCCTGACTAAGGTGGCATACTCTCCCTTTTAGAATTAGGGAATTCACTAGTTGGATTTGCACTTTCTTTTGTTACTTCCTCGCTAGGCTGAATCTCAGTTTCTAGTGATTGTGCTTTAGTATTATGCCTTTTCTTTTTAGGGGCATTCAATTTATCACAAGCTACAGTATCACTAATTTCAACAAATAACCTTTTACTTCTCCTTAAAGGAGGAGATGTTTGTAATTTTGTTCTAGATTTCTTTTTCTTTTTGTGAGGAGGTGCTTCCTCATCTCCTGAATCTATTATTTCTACATTTTCTTAATGGCCTAAGGTTTATGAAATATTGGGTAAAATTTCTAGCGCTTTGCCATCAAGAGCTATTGTGGCATGTTGGGGTTTAGGAGCATCTAAAGGCTCAGGGGAATTCTCCTCCAAATGTTGAGTCACCCGCCCAGATGATTCACCTTCTTCAAGGTGTCTTTTAGGCTCTGGATTTTCAAATTTTGCAAAATTTTTTGCCATTTATTTTTTGTTTTCCTCTTAAAATGATATTTATATGTTAATTGGATGAGGCCATGGTGTTTTAGTGGTCTTGAACCAATTTTAAATTTTTCTATCATGTTAGTAATAGAATCACAAAGAAATGCAGGAAAATTAACCCTAAGTGCAAGGTTTTCAGTGCCATGATGTAAATGTGTAAGTAGGTGGAAAGGTGCACCTACAACTACTGCACATTGTCCTTCACAAGTGAAATACTTAATGATCCAAACCACTGTTGTTCTCTAGGGCTCTGGGATGGACATTCTCTGAAATCCATTATTTTTCCCTCTAGTACTTACAATTAACAAAGGTTGAGGTTCTCCTTCTCTATGAAAAAGCTCTACCATTTTCTGATAAGAGATATTGGTGGTCTCTGATAAATTAATACTTTTATTTTCAAGACCAGATAGATGAGAAATAATCTTAGGAATTACCCGGAATCACTTTCCCCACACTACAAATTGTCCATCTGTGAAATTCTCTGCAAATTCTTTCACTAATTACTCATTGTGCCCCTCAAATTTCTTTATGAACTCTAGCCACTGTTAGGGTTAGAAAAGGTAGATATCTAACAATTAAATGCAGATTTAATTAATAAAACAGAGAAACTAAAACACACAAAATAAATTATAACACAAAGAATTTAACGTGGTTCACCCAATCCAGGCTACATCCACCAAAATGCAGCCATCCAATGATTTTATTATCCAGTGCAAAAACCTATTACAATCTTGCAAATAATCATGTTTTTCATCATACTGTAACCCCCATTCGAACCCCTTTTTAATAAGTTTATAAGCTTCCAGATTAGGGTTCTACAAAGTTGGGTTTTTTTTTCCTTTTCCATTGATTTTTTTCTTTGTCGATGATGACACAAAAAAGTAGGAGGAAAAATTATCTCGAAGATACATGTCGGGGTCCATAGTATAGCATGATTAGTTGCCACATACCAATAATCTCCCACTTGGAGACTGATCAGGCTCCACACCAACACAATCTCCCACTTGGAGACTGATCCTGGACGACAATGTTGCACTTACAGCTCCCACTGGAAATAAGTACCTTGGACCCTGCTACTCTGTTATACTTGAATTCAACCTTGAAGGCCAACCGAAGCTGAAGAGGAGCTCAGCTTCTCCCTTGTCACCACCTTCGTAAACATATCCGTTGGATTTTCATCTGTATGTATCTTGTCCAACTTGACCTATCCATCCTCCAACATCGACCGAATGAAATGATATCTCAACTATATGTGTTTTATTTTAGAATGCAAGGCAGAATTCTTTGCAAGATGTATAACACTTTAGTTCTCTATAAACAAGTAATTTCCAACCTATTGTTTTCCCAACTCGTCCATGAAAAATTGTAGCCATATCATCTCCTTTGCCACCTCTGTTGCAACAACATACTTTGCCTCTATGGTGGATAAAACAACCACCTTTTGCAATTGAGAAATCCAACTCACTAATGTCCCACCAACTGTAAATACATAACCTATGGTACTCTACCTGGTATCTGAGAATCCATTTTACCGCATTCCAATACTCAACTCTAGGATGACTCAAATACCTACTAACAACTCCTACGACATGTGCAATATCCGGTCTCGTGCATACCATGGCATACATTAAACTGCCTACAACTGAAGCATATGGTACCTTGGACATTTTTTCTTCCTCCTCTTATTTCTTTGGACACATATCCTTATTCAATTTAACATGACTAGGCAAAGGTGTGCTGAAAATTTTTGCATTCTCCATAAGAAATCTCTGCAACACCTTTTCAACATAATTAGCCTAAGATAAAAACAATTTTCTATTTTTCCTATCTATACAAATTTGCATACCAAGGATTTGTTTTGCTGCACCCAAATCCTTCATAGCAAAATATTTTGCTAACTGTTGTTTTAGCTCACTTATGTGATCCATGTTAGACCCTGCTACAAGCATGTCATCAACATATAAACATAAAATAATGTAGTTGTCATTATCCAACCTCTTAAAATAAACACAATGGTCAGAATTACACCGACTATAGCCTTGCTCAGCCATAAAACTATCAAATTTTAAGTACCATTGCCGAGGTGCTTGCTTCAAGCCATATAAACTTTTCTTCAATCTGCACACTAGTTTCTCCTTACCTTTGACCTCAAATCCTTGTGGTTGTTCAATATATATTTCCTCTTCCAAATCGCTATGGAGAAAGGCTGTTTTAACAGTGAAAGTTATTCCTCAAAATACAAAATCTTCAATAGCCACAATACTTAAAACAATATGAATAAAAGTCATTTTAACAACTGGAGAAAAAATCTCATCAAAATTAATACCCTTTTTCTGTGCAAATCCTTTTACAACTAATTTGGCTTTAAATCTCTTCTTACCTCTATCCTCCTCTTTCAGCTTATAAAGCCATTTGTTTGGTAAATCCTTTTTACCTCTAGGCAACTTGCATAATTCCCAAGTCTGATTTTTTAGCAAGGAGTCCATTTCTTCTTCCATTCCATGCTCCCATTGAACCTTGGTATCCACCTGCATAGCTTCATCATAATATTCTAGTTCACCAACATCAGTTAACAAAATAGTATACAAAGAGGGAGAGAATCTTTCTAGAGGTCTACTTATCCTTGAAGATCGTCTAACATTCACAGGAGCTTATGGTATTTGTTGTTGTTGTTGTTGTTGTTGCGGAGCCTGAGGAACCACTGAAACATCATTGTTTGGAATATCATCCAACACTGCATAATCATTTTCTTTCTTCTCATGATGCAGCAATAGATCTTTGTACAACACTTTCTTATTGAATATGACATCCTTGCTTCTCACAATTTTCTGATTTTCAAAATCCTAAAGCCTATAACCAAATTTATCAATGCCATATCCAACAAATATACATTTCTTTAATTTTGCATCAAGCTTGGTTCTATTTTCAGAATCTACATGTGCAAATGCTTCACAACCGAAGGTTTTGAGAAAAGAATAACTCACCTTCTTACCTTTCCATGCTTCCTATGGAATACCACAACCCAAAGGATTAGAGGGACCTCTATTAATTAAATAAACAACAATGTTTATAGTCTTTGCCCACATTTTTAAAGGCATCCCAGCATGCAATCTTATAATCCGTGCACGCTCCATTATTGTTCTATTTATGCGCTCAACAACTCCATTTTCCTATGGAGTCCTTGGAACCGTTTTCTACCTACAAATACCATTAGAGGAACAATAATCTTCAAACCCTTTACTGCAATACTCACCACCATTATCATATCTGAGACATTTTAGCTTTTTACCCGTCTCATTCTCAACCAAGCTTCTCCATTTTTTAAAAGTTTCAAATACATCAGATTTCTGCCTAAGGAAATAAATCCATACCTTCCTAGTTGCATCATCAATAAATGTAACATATCTGAGAGTCACTGAGAGAAGATACCTAAGCTGGTCCCCATACATGCTGTATGCTGGCTCTAATTTCTCATCTTTTTTTTGCTTCCCATCCTTGAGAAAACTTACTCTCTTTTGTTTTCCATACACATAACTTTCACATAAATCCATATTAACACATTTTAGACCTGGTAAAACATTATTTGAATGAAGTATTTTCATACCTTTTGCACTCATGTGCCTAAATCTATTATGCCACAGTGCTAATTCAGAGTCCACAACAACTATATGATCTTCTACCTACTGAATTGCAGCAACTGTTCCTGAACATTGACCTTTTTCCGTAACAATTAAAGTAGAAGGAACAATATGACCTATACAAAGATATAAGGTGCCTACTTTCACACCTTTTGATACCACTAAGGCACCCTTTGTGACCTTCCAATTTTTATCACTAAATGTAACAACACAACCTTCATCATCTAGTTGCCCTGCTGAAATTATTTTTTAACTTTCGAACATGCCTTACCTCATGTAGTAGCCAATGATTCCCATTCTACAACTTAATCTTGATTCTTCCCTTTCCAACAATCTGACAGGGTTCATTATCTCCTAAATAAACTAGCCCAAAATCCCCTTGGACATAATCAAGAAAATAACTTCTATGGGGGGTAGCGTGAAATGAAGCCCCTGAATCTAACACCCAAGAATCATCAGCATTATCAAGGGAAAGAATCAAAGCATCCTCACTAGATTTATTACTTACCATATTTTCCTCTTTACTTCCTTCCTTTTTGTGTCCTTTATTTTTCTTAGATCAACAATCTTTCTTTAAATGACCCGACTTACCACAGTACCAACAATCCCTCTTGTCTCTAGATTGGGACCTTCTACCCTTTGATTTTCCTTGTGACTTGCCACAATTTCTAGAATTGTTTCCTCTCCTTTGTTCTGCCCCTACTTTCTGTATTCAAAATACTGCCTAATGCAGATGTTCCAACTGAGCTTTTCCTACGAATTTCCTTCCTCAAAATAACACCAACAACATCATCAAATTTTAATGTATTCAAACTAGAAACAAAATTGCTAACCATTACCAAGCTATTCCATCTTTCAGGCAAAGAACATAGAATCAAAAGAGCCCTAACTTCTTCATCAAAGTTTACTTTTACAGAAGTTAATTGACCGGTGACTGTATTAAACTCATTTAAATGATCAGTAACTAACCCACCTTCTACCATTTTCATATTAAATAAACACTTCATAAGAAATACCTTATTCGAAGCGGAAGGCTTTTCATATAACTTCGCTAGGGTTTCCATCAACTCTTGAGTTGTCTTTGTTGTTGTAATATTGAACGCCACCGATTGTGCCAGGCATAAACGAATACTGTCAAGAGCCTTTCTATCCAAAATATCCTAGTCCTCATCAGACATTGTTGCGGGTTTCTTGGTTTTCCCTTCCAATGGCCACCATAAATCCTTCTGATAGAGGTAGTCCTCCATCTGCATCTTCCATAACTAATAGTTCTGCCCATTAAACTTCTCAACCTTCTTACCCTCATCTGCCATTACTCCCACTCAACCGTTAGACCTTCCTACAGATGATAATCGAAACACAACCCACTCTGATACCACTTGTTAGGGTTAGAAAAGGCAGATATCTAACAATTAAATGCAGATTTAATTAATAAAATAGAGAAACTAAAACACAAAATAAATTATAACACATAATTTAATGTGGTTCACCCAATCCGGGCTACATCCACCAAACTGTAGCCATCCAATGATTTTATTATCCAGTGCAAAAACCTATTGCAATCTTGCAAATAATCGTGTTTTTCATCATACTGTAACCCCCATCCGAACCCCTTTTTAACAAGCTTAGAAGCTTCTAGATTAGGGTTCTCAAAGTTGGGTTTTCTTTTTCTTTTTCATTGATTTTTTTCTTTTTCAGTGACGATGCGAAAAAGCAGGAGGAAATTTTTTTCTTGGGGATACATGCCAGGGTCCACAGTATAGCATGATCAGTCACCACATACCAACAACTACCACACTCTTTGGAACAATTTTGAAATACTACTTAATGCCAATAATTTGTTTGTTGAAGCTGGCTCATATTCCCATTTAGCTACTCCCATACTATGTTTTTCTTATGGCTCTACTCAGTTTCTCTTGAAATTTTATGGTGCTTCAAACAAAACTATTTAAAAAAACTGAATTGTTGAGTAAAGAAAATGTAGCTTTTCAATCACTTATACTTGAATTAATTGTCGCATTTGGGCTTCACTGTACTATTATTATGACTTTGAATGGGAAAAAGCGCAAATTTTTTTGTACTTCAAGCAAACCTCCATTCACACATTTTACTAAAATTGGAAAAGTTGAGAGCTTGTGCCAATTTATTTATCTTTATTCAAAATAATTACCTACTTAAAGCAAAAAAAATGTACGTACCTTACGTCTGATCATCAATTTGAAAATCACTTACTTTTGCTGATGTAACAGTATAATTAGGTGAGTTGGCAAGGGTGGTGATGAATTTATTATGAGCATGGATGGGACAGCTAATTAATAGTGGAATTATTATGATGGAAAATTTGTCATAATAATTTTAATTTATTATGATAGGAGATGGTAATGTAGGGAAAATTGTAGGACGTGGATTCCAAGGTGATGACAAAATTTAATAATGGGTATGTGTATGACACTAGAAAAATCAAAGCATCTGGAACGGAAAACGATTTACAAAAATCTAGAGCATTGTTGGAACATGCAGTTGAGTTAATGAACAAAAATTTTAGGAGCAAGCAGAGAGATGCATTTGGAATGAAAAAGTGAAGTGGAAAAATTCCAAAGCATCACTAGGAGATGCAACTCGAGTGAAAAAGAGATTTTTGGAGCATTGCAGCAACAGAGCAACAAGTTTTGGAGCATCACAATAAGATGTGTCAAAATTTGTGTTCGATAAAAATGAAGTCCTGCAAGATGGAAACAAAATTTAGCGAAGTCCAAAAGATGAAAAATTGAAAAGAAATGCTCTGAAGAGAAGTAAATACATACACATGCATTTTTTATTTTTATTTTTTATCTAAGACTGGTGGCAAAATAAAAACTACATTGGCTCTGCCGTAGTAGAGTCAATGCATTGGATTTCTCCTTGCATTTCTACCATTTTTGTAAATTCTTCTTTATTAACAGGTTTATGGTAGATGCGTAATTGATGACCATTGACCAAAAGTGTTTGAGTGTCACCATCAATGGGTTTGAGTTGTATTGCACCATTTGAATATACCTCAAAAACTTCATATGGACCCAGCCAATGAGTCATGAGCTTCCCCTAGTGATCTTTATATCGGGAATCAAGTAACAACACATAATCCCCATTATGGAACTCTCATTCCTTTATATGCTTGTCATGCTACACCTTCCATTGTTGCACTAGCTTAGTTTGGTGGACAACATCCATACATAGTTCATCCAACTCACTAAGTTGTAAGATTCTTTCAACTTGGGCTCATTTGAGATCTAAACCTAACTTCATTGCTATTATCGGGGTTTGGAGTTCAAATTCAATGGGTAGGAGAGATTTCTTCCCAAAAACTAACTCATATGGACTAAAACCAATGGTTGATTTCCAAGTTGTGTTATAAGCCCAAATGGATTTAGGTAGTTTTCTAGCCTAGTATTTCCTTCCCGATGAAAATATTTTTCTTAGAATGTTCTTTAGCTCCTTGTTAGTGACTTCTACCTGACCATTTGCTTGAGGGTGATAGGGTGATGACTTCTTATGGCTTACTTGAAAATTATCAATGAAGGCTAATAGAACCTTAGACATAAATTGGGGTCCTTGATCTGTGACAATTGTCCTAGGGGCTCTAAATCTGAGAAAAAGTTATTGTAGAGGAAGTCAACTACTTTTTCCTCCCTAGCAACTCGTAGAGCTTGAACTTCTTCCCATTTAGTCAGATAGCCGGTATAGACCAAAATGTACTCTTTTCTTTATGAAGGAGGGTCTATAGGATCGATAAAATCCAATCCCCATTTTTCAAACAGTTCAAGGACTACCTAGGGTTGCAGAGGCATTTCATTGGATGTAGTAGGTCTCCCTACCCTTTGGCATTCATCATAGCGGTGAAAATATTTCTTGACATCTTTATGCATAGAGGGAGAGTAATATCCTACACCCATAATCTTATGGGATGTCTTGTTGGAAAAATAATGGCCTCCAAAAGGGTCATCATGGCAAGCTCTAAGGATGCTATATGTCTCATCTACCCTAACACAATGTCGTAAAACCATGTTAGGACCGCATCAGAATAATATCCCATTAATCCATTTGAATGTAGTACTTTCTCGAATGGGGCATTTCTTTTGTTTTGATGTGAAATCAGGTGGTAACTCTGAGGTGGCCAAGTAGTTGGCGATATCAACAAACCAAGGGGTTTTAATAGAGATGGAAAAAAAATTTTCATCTAGGAATTCATCTTGCACAGGAGCACAATCACCATCATCTTGTTTGATTCAGGATAGGAAATATGCTTGACTACATTGAACTTTCCAGCTTTGTGAATAATGGTCAGATTAAATTCCTGGAGAAGCAATAACCACTTGATTATCCTGCCATTCACTATAGGTTTTTTCATTAGGTATTTGATAACTGAATGATCCAGGTACACCATTACTTTGTACCTTGTAATGTAGTGTTGAAACTTCTTGATTACATGTACTACAACTAAATTTTTTTTTTCATGGTAGTATAATTTCATTAAGTGGAAGTCAAGTTTTTGCTTATGAAATAGATCGCATATTTTCCCCCATTTTCATCCTCTTTTCCTAAAATTGCTCCAATAGCATCATTAGAAGCATTAGCATAAATATAGAATGGAAGGTTCCAATTAGGTCCACATAGGATAGGAGCATAGATGAGTTTCTCCTTAATGGTTTCAAATGATGATTGACACTCTGGTGTCAAGATAAAATCAACATTCTTTTGAAGAAGGGAAAACATAGGAGTTGCAATCTTGCTGAAGTTTTTTATGAATCTTCGATAGTATCCAGCATGACCTAAGAAACTTCTAACATCAAATTTTTTTTTTTTGGGTTACTAGTT
This sequence comes from Sequoia sempervirens, assembly GCA_007258455.2. Lineage (NCBI taxonomy): Eukaryota > Viridiplantae > Streptophyta > Pinopsida > Cupressales > Cupressaceae > Sequoia > Sequoia sempervirens. Next base: position 38,325 of record VDFB02144641.1, on the reverse strand, counting down.
GTTGTATCACCTCGATTTTCTTAGGATCCAACTTTATCCCTTCAATTGAAATGTAGTGTCTCAACACTATTCCTTGCTCCACCATTATTAGACATTTTTTGTGGCTTAGGGATAGTCGATGGTCCTCCTGTCTACATTTTGAAGGCCCTCATCAAAAGTCGACCCATAAACAGTGAAGTCATCCATGTAGACTTCCACATAGTCATTTACTAGTTCAGTGAATATTTCCAAGATAGCTCTCTAAAAGGTTGTAGGAGTGTTGTGTTGAAAATGGAGGTAATTATGTAGCTTAAAACTTGTAAACTATGAAGTTGTAGATCTAATTAAGTGTTCTTTGTTAACAATTCTTTGTGTATGATTATCTATTTAGATCAATTTTACCAATTGTAGAAAGAGACAGAAGATTGTAGAAGAATGAGACAAGAAGATAGAAGTGACACAACATATATGTGGAGAAACCCTTTCGGGAAAAAAATACACCACCAGAATCAATAGTGCTTGTATTATTTAACCTTAGAACAAGATTATAATAATATTGTATCAATCCTTGATCAATATGCTTCTTTTTCCTTCAACAATCCTTCTTCACAACCTGCAATAAACTCTGATAAAACTCTCTTCAACTTGCTACAATTAATAGACAATTATGAGCATTGTAAACTCCAAAGAGTTGATCAAAACAAAAGCACAAATATTCTCACAAATATCTATGCCTAGATTGGGAAAGTAGAGTTCCACACTGTAACATGAAGTCAAAACCAAAGTCTCCCTGATTTAGGCACCCCAAACTAAACACTTAATTGATCATTGGTCAAGAAAATATCTTCCAAGCTTCTCCTCAAAGTTGTCGCCCAAGAATGGTCCCACTTAATTGAGCCTTGTAAATATCTTCTCATGCAAAAGGTGTTAACTCAAAGATGCCAACTTGGGTGCCCAAGGTGGGTCCAAGTCAATCTTTGTTAATTAAAACATATCTCTCCATCAATTTATGCAAACATTATGAATGATTGATCATCCCCACTTAACTAAATGTATCCACCTGTTATCTGTCATGCAATTGAATTCATTAGTCATGCAACTCAAGTCAACTAAAGTCAACTAACATTCAACTGAAACTAACTACATGTAACTGAGGATAACTAAACCATAACTGAACTAAACTAAACTAAACTAAACTAAACTGATACTAAACTAAATTGAATTGAACTGAACAAAACTCCACTTGTGTAAATATCAATCCATAATTTGTAGGATCTTTACATGCATTAATGAAGTGTTATCTATCCTCCAAATAGTTAACTTAAGCAAGGTGGGTTCCACCTTCCATGTGGGCACCCCATGTGCTCCTATTTTGTAGGAGCTCTTCTTGGGCGTCCCCACATGTTCCTATCATTTAGGAATAATTAAAAATGTCAATTTAAATGTTCATTTCATTCGAATTTAATCTCTTTCTAATCCTAGTGTTGGGGAATACTTTCCAAGGACTTAGGAGATACATGAAATATGCTTAGGATTGCAATTAAACTGCATCCTATTCCCAACATTCTCCCACTTGACATTATGCATTGTAATTATTCTAAACAAGGAATCATTATTATAAATCAAGTACAAGACTCAAGGCCAATGGCCTTCTTGCACCAAGAGAACTTATCTGTAGGAACTGGTTTCGTAAGATAATTTGCAACATTGATCATAGTATCAACTTTCTCAATCAATACCTTTCCACTCTCAACCATTTCTTGCACAAAGTGATATTGAACATCAACATGCTTAGTACGAGCATGATACATAGAATTTTTGGCTAAACAAATAGCACTTTGACTATCACATTCAAGTTTAATTTGCTTGCAATTAAAACCAATACCTTTCCCAAGTCTCTATAACCAAACTATCTCTTTAGAGGCATGTGTATCAACCATGTACTTTGCTTCTGTGGTGGAAAAAGCAACCGTGGGATGCCTCTTACTCATCCAACTAACTGCAACTCCAAACAAAGTAAACACAGCCACTTGTTGACCTCTGACTATCCGGGTCTCCTGCCCAATCTGAATCAACAAAACCTTGTATGTCCAATGATTTGTGCATAATATCAATATCATTAGCACCATGATAAACCAAATAGTAATCAAAAGTACCTTGTAAATATCTAAACACCCTCTTAACATAAGTCCAATGTTCTTTACCAAGGTTAGACATAAACCTACTTATAACTCCCACTGCTTGGGCTATATCTAGTCTTGTACAGACTATTGCATACATCAAACTACCAATTGCACTAGCATATGGAATTTCAGACATTTCCTCATGATCAAAATTATATTGAGTACTCATGTCTAAACTTAACTTTGTGCCAACTAGTAAAGGAATATTAATTGGTTTACTATCTTGCATGTTAAACCATTTCAAAATAGTATCAAAATATTTGCTCTGACTTAAGCAAAGCTTTCTATTACCTCTATCTCTGCTAATCTCCATACCAAGGATATATTTTGCAGCCCCTAGATCTTTCATCTCAAATTTTCTAGAGATTTGTGCTTTCAATTCTTTGATCATTACCTTGTTGTTACCAATAAACATGTCATCAACATACAAGATAATAATTAAAATTTGATCATCAATAGATTTTATGTAAGCACAATGATCTTCCTCACTCCTAATATAACCAATTTTCAATGCAAAAGCATCAAACTTCTGGTACCACATTCTTGGTGACTATTTCAATCCATAAAAATATCTCTTTAAAATGCAAACCAATTCTTCTTTTCCTTTTACAACAAAACCATTAGGTTGCCTCATATAAATCTCATCGTCAAGATCCCCGTGCAAAAAAGAAGTTTTCACATCCATTTGCTCTATCTCAAAAGCATAAGCAACAACAATAGATAAAAATAATCTAATAGAAGTTAATTTAGCAACAAGAGAGAAGACTTTATTAAATTCAACTCCCTCTCTTTGGAAGTAGCCCTTGGCTACTAACCTAGCTTTATACCTTTCGAGATTACCATCTGCTCCAATTTTCTTTTTAAAGATCCATTTACAACCAATGGCCTTTCTTCCTTTGGGAAAAATCTCAAGATCCCATGTGTCACAAGTATCCAAGGAAACCATTTCCTCATGCATAGCTTGTGACCAAAGCTTGTTCTCATCTAAAGACACAACTTCTTGCAAGATCTAGGTTCATCATTAGTACTCAACAAAGCAAATATACAATGGAAATTAGGTGGGCTATATTGTCAATGGGATTCCGTTGTCTTGTGGATCTTCTCAAAGGGGGTTCTTCTTGTTCCTCAATATGCTCTTCATGAGCATCTATCTCAAAAGAACTCTGTGAAATCTCCTCATCCAATCCATCCAATTGTTTTTCAACATGTGCATCTTCATGCTTCTCAGTATTTATCTCAAAATGCATTGTTTGAGAAGAATCCTTCTCCTTTGGTTGTTCTTCTCCTAAATAAGATCTAAATTCCTTGAAAAATCACATCTCTAGATAAAGAATTTTTTTGGGTTAAAGGATTCCAAAGCTTGTAGCCTTTTACATTTTCATCATAACCTATGAATATGCATTTCTTTGATTTTGGATCCAACTTAGACTGGTTTTCTTTAGGCACATGAAAAAAAGCCTCACAACCATAGATCCTTAAATGTGAAACACTAGGTTTCCTACCTAACCACATTTCATGAGGAGTTTTATCTTCAATAGATGAACGAGGATATCTATTGATTAAATAACAAGAAGTACTTACAGCCTCAGCCCAAAGGCACTGATCTAGCTTAGCACTACTTAACATACTCCTAGCTCTTTCCATTAAGGTTCGGTTCATCCTTTCTGGTACTCCATTTTGTTGAGGTGTATATAGAGTAGTTTTTTGTCTCACAATTCCTGCATGCTTACAATAATCATCAAATTCCTTAGAACAATATTCACCACCATTATTTGATCTCAACACTTTTATCTTATGATCTGATTGTTTCTCAACCAAATCCTTAAATTCTTTAAACTTATTGAACACATCATATTTTTTATGCATAAAATAGATCCAAGTGTATCTTGAGACATCATCAATAAATGTGACATAATATCTAGATTTTTTAATAGAGTCAATATCCACAAGGACAATTACATCTGAATGAATAATCTCTAATAATCTTTTAGTTGTATTTGTTCCATTAGGAAATGAAGATCTACATTGTTTTCCAAACACACAATGCTCACAAAAATAATATTTTCCAATATTATAATCAAGAATACTGTCAACCAATTTCTTATTAAGAATGGTCCTAAGACCTTTTTCACCAATGTGGCCCAATCTATGGTGCCACAACATACATGTATTTTTAGCTTTAGTTACATTGGCTGATTTATTTAAATTTGAAGGTATTAAGCTTAAACAAAGTCCCAATCCGAGATCCTTTAGCAACCACCATATTCCCTTTCACCAATCTGTAACCAACTTTGTCAAATGTCACATGCATTCTAGAATCATTGAACTTAGCTATAGAAAGTAGATTTCTAGCAAGTCCTAGATTATGTAAAACATCATTAAGGGTCTTAACCCTACCATCACTGAAACACAACTTTACCTCTCATTTTCCCACAAACTTTGTTGTGTTATTATCTCCAAAGAAGACATTCCCTCCATCATATGCAGTATACTTAGTGAACCACTCCTTGTTAGGAGTCATATGATAGGAGCAACCTGAATCAATAAGCCAAGAGTTATCACAAACAATATTAGATGAAATGACCAATACATCATTACTATCATCCAAGGATCTGTAAAAGCATCAAAACTCTTTTTCTTGTTCTTACAATCCTTCTTTGCATGTCCAAGTTTCCCACAATTCCAACACTTTACCTTACTTTTACTAAGGGTTTTAGTCCATCCTTTGGACTTACCCTTTCCTTTCTTGTCCCCCTTAGGTTCCCTTTCCTTAGGCCCACCTCTTACAAACAAGGCATCTTGGGATCCCATTTTAGACTTTCTCCTCATCTCCTCTGATAGGAGAGTAGGAATTATATTTTCAATCTTAGGATATGCACCACTACCACTGATAGCAACAATTAGATTTTCCCAAGACTCTGGTAAAGAACAAAGTAACAAAATGCATTTATCTTCATCTTCTAGCTTTACACCTACATATGCTAACTGATTTAGAATCAAATTAAAAGCATTTAAATGATGTGCAACAAAATCGCCATCTTTCATCTTTAAAGAATACAACCGTCTTTTCAGATACAACTTATTAGTAAGAATTTTGGTTTGATAGATATCACCTATCCTCTTCCATAGTTTATATGTGGTAGTTTCATCTAAAACATTCAAGAGAACAACATCAACAAGACATAATCTTATGGTCCCTCTTTCCTTCCTATCAAGCTTAGCCCAATCATCATTTGACATCATTGTAGGTGACTTTGTCACATTACAAACATCTAACCACTAATCTCTCTTTTCAAGGAGATCCTTCATTTTTAGTTTCCACATCTCATAACTAGATCCATTGAATCTTTCAATATCTAAATGAGAAGTAGAACTCATTGTTACCAACTTCTTTTACAAATCAGCAATAACACAATAGTAAAAGCTCCCACTACAGCCAAAAAACCTTCAAAATTTTAAGAGAAAGGTGTCCCAAACTCTACCCAACTGTTAGCTCTGATACCAAATATTGAAAATGGAGGTAATTATACAGCTTAAAACTTGTAAACTATGAAATTGTAGATCTAATTAAGTGTTCCTTGTTAACAATTATTTGTGTATGATTATTTGTTTAGATCAATTTTACCAATTGTAGAAAGAGATAGAAGATTGCAGAAGAATGAGACAAGAAGATAGAAGTGACACAACATATATGTGGAGAAACCCTTTCGGGAAAAAACTCCACCACCAAAATCAATAGTGCTTGTATTATTTAACCTTAGAACAAGATTATAATAATATTGTGTCAATCCTTGATTAATCTACTTCTTTTTCCTTCAACAATCCTTCTTCACACCCTACAATAAACTCTGATAAAACTCTCTTCAACTTGCTGCAATTAATAGACAATTATGAGCATTGTAAACTCCAAAGAGTTGATCAAAACAAGAGCACAAATCTCCTCATAAATATCTATGCCTAGATTGGGCAAGTAGAGTTCCACACTGTAACATGAAATCAAAACCAAAGTCTCCTCGATTTAGGCACCCCAAACTAAACACTTAATTGATTGTTGGTCAAGAAAATATCTTACAAGCTTCTCCTCAAAGTTGGCACCCAAGAATGGTCCCACTTAACTGGACCTTGTAAATATCTTCTCATGCAAAAGCTGTTAACTCAAAGATGCCAACTTGGGTGCCCAAGGTGGGTCCAAGTCAATCTTTGTTAATTGAAACATATCTCTCCATCAATTTATGTAAACATTATGCATGATTGATCATCCCCACTTAACTGAATATATCCACCTATTATCTATCATGCAACTGAAGTCATTAGTCATGCAACTGAAGTCAACTGAAGTCAACTAGCATTCAACTAAAACTAACTACATGCAACTGAAGATAACTGAACGAAAACTGAACGAAAACTGAACTAAACTGAACTGAACTCCACTCATGTAAATATCCATCCCTAATTTGTAGGATCTTTACATGCATTGTTGAAGTGTTATCTATCCTCCAAACAATTAACTTAAGCAAGGTGGGTTCCACCTTCCATGTGGGTGCCCCATGTGCTCCTATTTTGTAGGATCTCTTCTTGGGCATCCCCACATGTTCCTATCATTTAGGAATAATTACAAATGTCAATTTACATGTTCATTTCGTTTGAATTTAATCTCTTTCTAATCCTAGTGTTGGGGAACACTTTCCAAGGACTTAAGAGATTCATAAAATATGTTTCTAGGATTGCAATTAAATGGCATCCTATTCCCAACACATTGCATAGCCCAAAAGGAAGAACTCGATATGCAAATGTTCCCCAAGGGCATGTAAAAGTTATTTTATCCTAGTCTTCTGCAACTACCTGAATCTGGTTGTATCCACTAAATCCATCCAGGAATGAGAAATACTTGGACTTCCAGCCAAATTATCCTAGACTTGGTCTACAAATGGTAGAGGGAAGTAATATCTATGGGTGGCTTTATTGAGTTCCCTATAGTCAACACACACTCTCCACTTTCCATTTTTCTTTGGAACAACTACCAGAGGCAAAACCCATTTGCTATCAGATATGGGATAGATGAATCCTACTTGTAGGAGCTTCTCAATTTCAATTTTAACAATGTCTTTCAAAGTAAGATTGAGTCTTCGTTGTGGTTGACGAACAATTCTAACATCCTCGGTATATATATGATGGGTACAAACACTTGGGTGTATTCCTCTCATTTTTGTATAGTCCCAAGCAAAAGCTTTAGATCTATTCACCAAGATATCAAATAATTTATGCTCTTCTGGCTCTGTCAACCAGTTGTTGATGTTCAAAGTTTTTCCTAGTAGTAACATAATGGTTTTGACCCCTAGATGGTTGGAGGTAATGGTATAAACTTCTCTAGTCAAAGTGTTGAGAGGATAGCTATGTGGCATGGTTCTATGGAGTCTGTCAATATCCTCAAACAAGTGATATGTTTTTGGGATGATATTAGCTTGAGGACAAGGTAACCCCATGAAGCTAGTGTTATCAAATTTAGTATGATCTATGTTGATTGGCTGCCCCAAAATATCTTCTACGTCCAACATCTCTTCATCACTTGAGTCCATGGTAAGATTTTCCATATTGTTTTCCAGTTCACCCTCCAACTCTTCACCATGTTGTTTGATGACTACCATAACAAGTGAAGCTAAATTTTCTTGTTAATTGGGACCATCTGGTTCATCAATCCATACCTTATTATGTTCCACTGGCTTGGTGGGAGGATACAAGAATAAATGTTTGCTATTAGGACCATGTGAAATGGTCATTCCTCCCTCTCTGCAGTCAATCTTAGCTACAACAATAGCCAACCATGGTCTTCTTAGGATTATAAATAACTGTCTTTTGGTGTAAGGGATTGGATTATTTGAAAGTCCATTGGATATTCCCAACCATCGACCTTAACAAGAACATTTTCTAAGACACCTTTGGGAATAGATATGGATTGATTTGCCATTTGCAACACTGTATTTGTGGGATGTAAATCAGTGAGTCCCAAAATTTCCATCACATCGACAGTCATTACGTTAATGGTTGCTCCTAGGTCCAAAAGTGCATTAGGTATTGCTACCTCATTAATTGTCACTGTTATAAGTGGACTGCTTGGGTCATCATATTTCAGAGCTGTGGTCTTTCCAGCCAAAAATTCAGCTAGATAACCATTTATGTGAACAATATTTATCTATTTTGGTTTCCTTCCTAGTGTTTTGATACACAATTGTTTGATCAGTTGGTTTAATTCAAGAATCTCTTTAATTGCTTGTAACAAAGGGACCTCAATTTGTAGTTGTTTAATCTCTTGAATCAATACAGTTTCGATGGAAAAAGACATTTCTAGAGGGTTTTTCAAGGTGGTTAGTTTCAGGAGCTTTGGAAAAGGTGCTTGAGTTTTCTCTTGCAAGGTGGAGTCCTTTAAAGGATCAGTTGGAGACTGACCACCCTCCTCCTCCTAAGGTAACTTGAAAGTTCCTGTTGGAGATGGCGAAAGGGTCTTGTCTTGGGTACTCAGTGGGTTTTGCTCTAAAGGTGTGGTAGATGACTTAGTTGTCTCAACAAATTCTTTAATGGGCTCATCTGAGATCTCAACTATGGTCGGCAACTGGAGTGTTTTTCCTGATCTTAACTATAGATTTTCATAATGAATAACATTAAGTCCAATTACATTTTCTTGTTTCGTAGAATACACTGGTGTGTTTTGGCGATTATTCTTTGGATTAGGAACAAGTTATGCTGGAAGTTGTGGTTGGTTGACCTGCTCATTTTGTTGAGGGTTGTGAGGAGCTGGTAAAAGATTCTATTGCTGATTAGGCATCCTTCTTAGCCCAGTATAAAATTGATTTTGAGGTTGATTCCACTGAGGAGCAGGATTTTGAGGATACCATTGTTGTTGAGTCTGGTTTGGCCATTGAGGGTTTCCCCAGGATTTATTTTCCCATTCAGGTGGGCCCCAAGGGTAAGCTCCCTAGTTAGGTGGTGCTTGAGGTGGTACTTGAGGCCAGGGTGTTGCCCATTGATTATTATTCTAGTAGTTTTGGGGCCTTCAGGAAGGGTTTGAGTGTTGTTCATAAGAAAAATTCCCTCCAATTCTTTGATTTACAAAGTTGACCTCCTCCTCAACTAAAGATGTTATTTTATTGGAATTCTTGATTGCATTCAAGATCTCACATTGGTCAGTGGCATGACTCTTCTCACAAACTTGGCAAATGTTAGTTTTGTCCAAAGGGCATTCTCTTAATAAATGCTTGTTTTGACACCTAGGAAAATAGATGGATAAGGTCTCAGGATTATGTATTGTGGCCTATATTCCATCCAACATGGTATTTAACTGAACGAGAATGTCAGTTTTAAGATTGGCTATCACCTCACGTAGTTTACCTATTTCATTGGAACCTCTAAAAAGAGTAGTTTTATGAATACCTCCTCGAGTACGGGAGAAATTTTGACATAACTCACAAATATCCTCAATTGTAAGTTGGGACACATCTCCTTTTCTCATTAAATCTAGGCTTCTCCTAACATCTTCATTAAGTCCTTTGAGAAATGTGGTCTTTAGAATCTCCAAACTTATGGTTGCTCCGCCACATCATTTAGATAAGAAGATGAACCTATCCAGGTAATCTTCTAGACTTTCATCTTCGTTTTGTCTTAGCTTGAACAACTCTTCTTTCCTATTGTTGACTCTACAGTAACTCTAGTATTTATCCAAAAAGGTAGAATCCATATCATCCCAAGAGGTTATTGACCTTGAATTTAATCCCATGAACCAACACATTGTTGCATCTTTCAGAATGAAGGGAAAGAGCTTCAATTTCTGGTTATCATTCTTGTAGTCATATCTTTGACACAAGACTTTAAACTCAAATAGGAACTGGTCAAGGTCTTTAGAAGACAAACCTTTGAAGGTTGGCAAGAAGGCTGGTGAAATATTTTTCATAGGTGTCTCATCATTTGCATCGATAACAATATGATAAGTGAATGTGCGCGCTCCCGGTGTTGGGTTAGCGACATTTCTACGGTCACCCATAACATTGAAAGGAATGCATTCCTCTTCAAAAGTTTGCTCTAATGGTTGAGGCTCTGGGGTATGCAAATGAATACTCTCCTCTAGAAACTTTTGTTCTACTGGGTGACTTTCTGGGGGTATACGGGGAGGTCTTAGGTTGATCCTACTCGATCAATTTGTTGATAAGTTCTTTGGTTGAGACTTCTTCCTCCCTACTTGTGGTTGGTATGTCTTTTGGGGGGGGTTTTGGTATGAATCTTCCATGGGGGCCTCGTTTCCTGAACATGTAGAAAAAGAAGCCTGACAACTATTTTTTTTCCTAAAAGAGATATTCAAGAAGTCTCCTACTAACACTAGAAAAGGAGGTTCCCAAACAATGGGCCAAAAAGTGGCAAGCTATTATTAGGACTTATCACTTTAGTTGAAAAATGCATCAAATGTATTGACTGGGTAGTGCTCAGAGGCTATATGTAATAGGAAACATCTTGACTAACTCTCTTAGACTTTCTGAATGTTTGAAACAATTGAAAACAAAACTTAACGAAAAGGCCATTAAACAAGAAAGTGTAAAATTGTATAAGTTAAAAGTATGAAATTATTAAGCTAGAAAGCATAAAATGATTAAACTCGAAACCATCAAATGATTAAACTAGAAAGCATCAAATGATTAAACTAGAAAGCACGTAAATTACCGAGAAAGAAATGCTTGCAATGAAACTGTAACAACCATCAACTAACATCTAACTATTAACAAAAAACAAACTTAACAACCTACAACTAATGACCAGAGTGGGTGCTTCGAAATTTCAGATAAATAGAACTAAAGATTATAAACTCAAACTACAACTTGTAGGAATAACTTTAACATAGCTCCACACATACAAATCACATTCATTCACATTTATCATATACAAGATAAAAACAACAAAAGTAAAAATGAAAATACTTATCTATTCTATGATTCCCTCGAGTGGCCAGCTCTCAGGTTCTACTATGCTTAACTCAGATCACATGAACTTCTGCATTCTTCAAAATTAATCCATCCAAGATAATTCCATCGCACAAAACTAGTAACTTAGAATAAGACTAGCAAAACTTATTTTATTCATATCAGAAAAGATGCAACATAGAGACATAGTTCAAAAGCACATTATGACAACATAACGATATCCAATATGCATTGTTTCTGGCGGTTACATATTTATACAAAACTACTAACAAAATCTTAGATTTCAAATGATAAAGATCACCATTGAAAAAGTCTTCAACATAATTAAACTGACTAACAGACTTAGGTCCATAACATAAAGCATTTAAAAGACTCAGAGTGAGCCATAAAGTTTTTAAACAGAAGGTAACATAAAGCATTTAAAAGACTCGGTCCATTATGCACTCCTAAAATTCCGACGCCTAGACTTCCGACACTTGTCTTCAACTACTTTGAAGTCTGTTTTATATCCACTCGGCTGTGCATAATGACCTATATAATACTAAAAACTATACCATTATGTTAACGCAAGTCAACTTATTTCATTTGATTTTAGGAAATAAAGATTATACATCTTTTTACAAAAACTAAACAATTATTAATCCTAAAAATAAACAATTGGTAGGGTAAAAGTAATTGGGAGAAATAAGGAAGGGTATTTGACTATTTATATATATGAAGTTATTTATACCTCATCACCACACATAAAAACATTATCGAGAGTGATGAAGGGTTTACTTGAGCAAATAATTTGAGTGAATGATGATTATTATTTAGATAGTGGATCATTATATACTCTGTTAATTATATGTCATTTAGACGCTCAAATTAGGCTTTTAGTTTGATTTTTGATGATAAGCCTTCTAATGACATTTATAGCCTACCACTCAAGAAAGACATTCACAAATAGAATGTAGAACAATTATGATGTCCTCTAGAGTTAGACCAATTGATTGGGTGTCTAGTGTTTGTCAACATACAACTTAGGTTAGAATATCGAGAGACCATGATCTCATACAATTTATTTTTTGATTGCATCATTAATCAATTAGAACATATAATAAGAGATCTCCTCAATTCTTGAAAAGCCGGTCTTTCAATTTCCCTCACATATTAATAAAATAAATATTTACAGCATAAGATATACACGAGAACATAGAAAACATAGCCCAACATCATTGATCCGTTTGAATTCATTCTTATAGAGATGGTCTTTGATATTTTCTTTATGAGTACTCATTTTTAAATAACCTTTTTACTTACGTACATTGACGAATAATCTCAATGCAAGGAGGCCTATACAACATAAATACCATAACGCTTTTGCTTGTATGGGAAGTACCAATGGTTTTTCGAAAAATCCATGGTTGTTCATTCCATTGTAGCGAAGAAAAGTGAACAGCAATGCGGAAGAGTGAGGCTATAGCGTTGCTGGGATTGCCCTCAGATGCTTTTCCCACCCAGTCAGAGGTATATTCATTTCGCTTTCGATCTTTTCCTGAATGTCTATATTTTTTTTGTTGATTTTGACCAGGAATAACGAACATTCTACTTGAATCATTAATCAACAAGAGTTTCAAGATATATGTGATTGCAAAGCGAGGGAGCTCAGGTTTGATATGTAATTTTCTATGTCTTTTAAGGGTAATTGAGCTGTAATTGAAATTTACTTAGTTGTCTTACTTCAGCTTCATTATTTGAGACAATTTTTTTGTTTTTTTGTTGAGATAAAAAATAACAATGTTTGTCTCCCCGCGGAAATTCTGTTGTTGCGTAAATGGAGGGCAATGTATGCTGTCCAAATTCACCCCTGGCTTGCATCTAGCTTCAACTACCGGTTCCTCATGAATGCACGGGGAGGTAGCCTTGAGGCTCAGGTTCATTATGGCATTGTTCCTCCTTTGCCACTAAATCCAATCCACTGCAATTACTTGTGATAAAATTATAGCAACATGGTGAATATAGAGGGTGGTTTATGGCCATTTCGAAACAGCAAGCTTTTCAATTCAGTAGCATATCAATTTTCTGTGTTTTTTAATTTGGTAAATTCCTCTTTTTCTTGACCTTTTGGCTTAGTACTCATGACTAATAGGTGTTTGTTTCATCAAACTCACGAAGGAGTTGCACCTGGCTTTGTCTGTTGGGGTATGACCTACCCAGCAAGATGGATGTTACTATTTTATCAATTTTGAAACTTCAGTCATGTCACCAAGAGCTTGAATCTGGGCATCCTCTTTGGAAGCACATTATTTTTTTACCACTTGAACGTTTCTCATCTGGCAATAAGGTCTAGAGAATAGGTAATGGCCATTTAATGCCAAGCTTTCCAGTGGCATCTTTTCAATTTTATTTGGTAAATTATCCCTTTTTTCTGTTAGGGTAACTGTTGGCTTAGGTGTCACAAGCAAGGGTTATTTCGTGTTGTAAATTCACTTGGGACTTATTTTTGGCTTTATTTGTTGGTATGCTGCACTAGCCTGTTGGATGTGGTATTTTACTCGATTTTAACTCCTAATCATGTCTCCTGATGATTTAAATGTGGGATTCTTATTGATGCCTCAATACTTTTATCATTGGAGCTCATCCCATTTAACATCTGTTGCCATATGATTTAACTTAATTTTCAATTGCGTGATTGCAACTTTTACAGGGGTTCAATGATATAGATTTCTTTAAAAAAGGACAGTATGTGTAATTAAGTAAAAAAGGTTTTCACAGTCCATGCAAATGAGTAGAAAGCTTTAGGGGCAAACCGTGAAGAAGATTTTATATCAATTGTCTGGATCATTGTTGCAGAACTTAGGAAAAAATTGTGACTTATAATGATTGATTGGCACTCGGCCTTAGTGCACAAGTAAGTGTGAACAAAAATAATTAAATAAAATAAAAATTTGAATAAAAATTATAATGTAGAATTACATTTACCTATACGATCTCTGCGGTTGATACCCAAAAACCTTCCTCATCAAAAAACCAGTTTGTCACATCACCCCTTACATTGGTCTTAGCATATGATGAGAAAGTCCTCTCCTCACTAACTAACATGTGCCTCAAAGCTCCCTTTTCCTGAAGCAAGGATTGTAATGTGATGTAATTGGTTGCAAACCGGGTTATTCTGGGATTAGCCAACTCCTTTTGCCTTATGAATTGTCTCATTAGGTCAAGGACCCATGTGTGATTGTACATGAATTTACAAATATTTTTTGCTATCTCCACACATGCTATGATCCAGGCAATCTTGCTAAGATCCTCCAATATGAGGTCAAAGCATCGAGCTGCACACTGAGTCCAAAATAATGATGGGTGCCTATCCATCAGTAATCTACCTACAACAACATATTTTGCTGCATTATTTGTAACTACTTGCACCGCATTCTTCTCACTTACCTTTGCCAAGACTCCTTCCAAAGTGTCACAAAGGAATTCAACAATTTTAGTGTTCTTTGATGCATCAATAAATTTGGTGAACACTGCGCCATCTGAGAAAGAAACAAAATCAATGATTCAATAACGAATAAATTAAAAATCTTAATCATTAATCAATGCATTTTAGGAAGTACAATCACTTGAGGAAGAAACAAGAAAATTTAGCAATGTTCTATTTCTTCTATCCGTCCAACCATCAATTATGATGGTGCAACCTTTCTTCCTTCATGTCTCTCGCAGCTCCTCTATTGTGGCTCTCCCTTCAGCCACCTTTTGTGACAAAATGGGGCCCTTTATCTCCTCATTATTAGGGGGTTTGAACTCTGCCCTGCAAAAAGTAATGGCATCAACCATGTTTTTCCAATAAGGAGACTTAACACAAATAAATTAAATAAAATAAGTATTGTAAAATGGAGAGTTTAAATTTGAATTTGACATACCTCTAAATATAAAAATTGAAGAGACAAAGAATCAAGCTATATATTTTAAAGCAAACAAAAAAAAAGAATTACCTAGCTGTGTGGAATGGGATGTTGCAATAAAACCGAAAGTCTCCAATTGCACTTTTAGCTGCATCATGTTTATCTTTGTTCCAACCCATGCTCTCAAATGACAATTGGGAACCCAGAGTAGTGTGGCAAAATATATGAATCTAATCTAGATGCATGAACTCTAGGCCCAATGCTAACACTACCATTGCCACTGCCACTAGCACTAGCACTAGCACTAGCACCTGAAGATGGATGAAATGGAAGAATGGAAGAAGAAGGCTCTCCAGTTCCACCAATGGCTTCCATCTCCTCTCTTTGCCTCTTTTTTAGTTCTTTTTGCTGCTCAAAGGTTTTTAATTGAACTTGCACCTCACAAATAACCTCAGTAGACACTTTTGGGCATGGATTAGCATCTCGGCTTGGTATATGTGCAAGGTGGTATCTTAATTTATTAATGCCTCCCCCAAGCATAGTTGTTTTGCAATGAAAACAAGTTACCTCTCGTTTCTTTTGCTTAGGGGTAACAATGGCATGTTTCCAACAAAGGTCCCATCTAATTGGAGTTTGAGACATTGTGATAAAAGATAATTTATAAATTTAAAGAATGCTGCAATAGCATATAAATAGAAAAAAATTAACATTTATGGTTTATAATTAAACTAATATAAAAAAATCTAGGGTTTGCAACTATAAAACTGTTTTTTTACAAAAACATGTAGGGTTTGTTCAATAAAAAAATTAAACACACCTAGGGTTTGTTCAACAGAAAAATTACACACCTAGGGTTTTGTTTTTGGTCCATTAAAACACAATAGAAAAAAAAGAAATGTAAAAGAGAAATAAAAAAACCTTCAAAATACAAACTTACCTCTTAAATCTTGCTTGAAATCAATGATAAGCTCTTTCAAATCCTTCATGGACTCCTCTAGATGTACCGAAAGTAGCTACAAACCTGCCCAAATGTGATTCAACCATCAATTTTCACTCAATCTCTTTGCTGGTTTCTCTTCAATGCAATCCAATTTTGGCTTAAAACTCTATTTTTTCCTTCTACTTTGGCTTGAAAATGAAATGAAATTGCTTTTAAGGTGTAAGAGACAAATATAAGAAACAAATTTTTTAGTGAGTTGTTTTTATGATTTAAACTTTGCCAGCTATGATTGGGTCTTCCCATCGGGACTTGCCGAGTTTGGCAAGTTCAGCAAGTCTTCAATTTTCAAGTCTCCTAGACTCATTGATGCCACTTGCCTTGTCACTCGTCGAGCCTAGGCAAGTCCTGGCGATTCTTGTAACTTTGGCATATGTATACTTAGCACCCTTTTAGCATATAAAATCTGCATTATGAGGTACAGTTGGTCAAGGAATGGCCCATAATAATATTATAATAGTTAGAGATTTCATACAATAATCTTATCAAAATAAATAATATGTAATCATATCAATTAGATACTAAAAACTATATACACACACAAACTCCAAATTTATTATATTATGAAAATCTCACACAACCAAATTAATTGGAATTAGGAAACTTCCTAGTATTGCTCAGCTCAATGGTAGTCTCTGAATGGAATTACTCAAATGAATGGGAAGGTTTTCATCCTTGGATCCATTTTTTTCTAAAGGGTTATTGTCCTAGGGAAAAAAAGATGAACAATGCTCAATCTTTAGAGAAATAAATTTCATAATATGAATTGGTAATCCTTTGCATTCCTCAACTCCTCCTTGTATAGGCTTTTCGAGGATTTTTTTTTCTCAACTTTTCCTCCAAGCTTGATTTTTGAAAAGTGACTAGAAGAACCTTTATAAAATACACTACTTTTTGGACCTCATTTCTATCATCACTTTTTGGTCCCTCTTTCAGAACAACCTTTTTAATAATTAAACATAAGTTTTCTTTTTGTGAATATAATTTTGAGTTATTCTTTTTACAAATTAAGTTAAATTATTAAATTATTTCTCTTGTACTACCCCTTCAACCTTTGGGAAAATAAATAATTGGCTAAGGACCTTCTAATTAACTTTGTCTAAAAATGGGACATGACATTTCCATTAGAAAATCAATCTCCAAAGGGACCATGAAGGGTTTTGAAATAGGTTCACATTTCATAAAACATGTGTGCTAAGTAATGGTCTTGGTACTAGCTCAGGTTTAGGTTCGAGAGCTTGGTAATTTTTCTTTTGGAGTTAGGTTTGTCAATAAAAAACCATATAAAAATAAAAAATATGTACATATTTGCAACAGTAATTAAGTTCAAAATACACCACACATAGCATCATATATTATATAATAAGCAAAACCACCATAAAAGAATAAAAAATATTACAATGTCAACTAGTCAAACTTGAATGTCATGATATATTCAAATTAACAAATAATGTCAAGTGTCAACAATCAGCTATAACTAATCAAAAATCATAGTGGCCTTCAAAAATATCATCATCACCATCCATATTAGATGATGTAGGTATTAGTTAATTAGAAGAACCATAAATAGGGCCATTGGCACTGGCACTAGCACTAGCACTAGCACTTTTATGCTCGATAGTTGACTCATCTTCAACATCAAGTGTAGCAAAGTGGGAAGTGGAAGCATCCAAGTCAATATGCTTTGGCTCGATATCCCCACTTCCTTGTGTCCCCTTCCTTGTAGCCACTTTGTTTGTGTGTAAGGAGCGGCAAGTTTGAATGTACATACACCAAGTCCATTGCCTTTTTTGAGTGTAGTTAATTGTGCTTTATTGAGTGGATGAAAGAGTATGTGCTCCAATTCCTCTCAGCAGATGAACTAGCAATCTATAAAGGAAAAATTATTGAGTTAAGAGTTACGAAATTTAAAAATTTAAATTATAAATAAAACTTAAAAGATAAAACATTTCTTTTATAAAACTTACTTGTGATAAAATTTTGATTGCAAGAGGTTATACGTGTGTGAATATATGGCCATAGAAGTACCACCAACTATGAACATCGACCTTATACTTGTCCCAAAAAAACATCAATACTAAAGTCATTGGAGTGTGCAAAATCCATGAACTCAATGCTCACTGCATCCTACATGTCAGGATTAATGAAGAGTCTATGGAGTGCTGCTTTGTAACCTTGAGTGACTTCAACATCTCTATATGGGGCAATTCTTTTTGACACAGGAAGGAGCTCAACACTATAATATTTGGGACTCAATGCAAAGACAAGAAGATGTAGTGGAGTGGTCATTTTGTTCCATCTCTCTTCAATGATTTTGTATAGTTATTTGAATAAAGTTTCTTTAGGATCTTGCTCTTTTGCATTTATGATGGCTTTTATGTTCTCAATCATTAAGTTGATGCCATCATATATCTCATCCAAATAAGGCCTATCCATGTTAGTATAACAAATCATGCTCAATATGGGATCAGTGAAACTAAGGAGATATTCAACACAATCCCACCAAATGCCATCTAGGATCATTTGCTTAACCTTTGCTGCCCTTGTAGTGCTAGATTGCTTCCATATGGACCAATTTGGGTTGATGACTATGTTAGAAAGTACCTCATGAACTTTCACAAGTTTCAACACAATTGTGTTGGAGGAAAAATGGGTCTCATTAACCTATTTGAAAATCAAAATTAAAAAAATAGAATTTACAAAAATTAGAATTGAAATAAATAAAATTCTTTACTAAAGTGAAATATAGTGTAACTTACCTCCAACAGCTCCAATTTTCAAGAATGTACTAAATATCCCTTATGACATATGGTGGTTGGTGATGAACATTTGGATTTTTTTGGCCTCAACATACACTTGTTTGATCCAATCAATTTTGGTGTCAATTTCTTATAACACAAGGTTGAGGATGGGGACAACACAAGGTGCCCAAAAAATGTGTGAATGATGCTCTTCAACCAATAACCTAGCCGCTTTACAATTTTTGACATTGTTTGTTATAACTTGCTCAACATTTTCAAGAATGTTCTAAATATGCCTTATGACATATGGTGGTTGGTGATGAACATTTGGATTTTTTTGGCCTCAAGATACACCTGTTTGATCCAATCAATTTTGGTGCCAATTTCTTATAACACAAGGTTGAGGATGGGGACAACACAAGGTGCCCAAAAATGTGTGAATGATGCTCTTCAACCAATAACCTAGCCGCTCTACAATTTTTGGCATTGTCTGTTATAACTTGATCAACATTTTGAGGGCCCACTTCCTCAATGGCTTGACAAATTATGTTAGCAAATAAATGCACCATCCTTCACCTCCCCTTCACAATCCACTGCTCTAAAAAACATTGCCCCTTCAGGGGACACTGCAATAACATCGATCAATGGTTGATTTCTTGCATCTTTCTATCCATTAGAAACGATGGACACCCTTATTTTGGCCCACGAATCCCATATGGGCTTCAAGGACTCTTCTACAAACTTCACCTCTTTTCCCGATAAGGTGCTACAACCTTCTAAAAACTCGAGCCCTTGTACCTTTTTGGAGCCTCATTAATTGCTTCACCATTTGTTGCCAATATGGTGAGCAAACAACATTGAATGCCAATCCATTCATAGAGAGACATCTCGCTATGTGTTGATCCACAATCTTTCAAGACTCGTTTTGAAATGTCATTTCCAATGGTCCCTTTGATCTCTTATGTCTAAGGATTTTTGAGAACCATCAATGTTTATCAATCTTGTAAGATCTAATCCTCAAGCCTGCAAGGCTTAATGTCATTACACTTTCACAAGTCTACACTCTAGAAATCCCTAGTCCACAAAGGTTTTGTCTGCAACAATGTACCATACCAATTTCCATGATTCGAATTCACATTTATAATGAAGTTTTAAATGAACACCGTTGCTGTAAGGGGCAGTCTTTCAATATGTTTGCTAGTAAGGTAAATCACAAGATGAAGGTTGCCATACCAATTCTAATATTACCATAATTGGACAAACTAGTTAACCATGGAACATCTCCTGAGGTTAGTAACCTAGAACTTTCAAGAGGTTGCTTCCTGAGTCCTATATGCTAGTAAAAATGTTATAATTGAATAGGGTTGGCTACCAAATATTGTTAGTTTTATGTGATCAGAAGTAAATGCACAGAGAATAAAACAAAATCAGACAACACAACACTGCATATACCCTGGGAAAACCCTCCTCTTGAGGGAGAAAAACCCAGCAACAAAGATCTCTCTTATATTGATGCAACAGAAGCAATAATTCACTTTACAATGAGGCCGAACACAAGGCCAATAACCAGCATCTACTCTAGATGCAATAACAGATGATAATCTGCTCTTAGATTAGCAATCTAAATCTACACCTAGAGAGATTCGCCATCTGCTATTGAATGAATTCGCACTTGAATAAATTGAACTTGCTTGATCTTGCCTCTGCTCGCCTTTATGCTCGGACTGTCTTTCCAGAGACTTCAAGAACGCTTGACAGAAACCGAAACCTGTAGCTTCGTTCTGACTTATGATCTCCCTTTTATCTGATTATAGATTCGCATCACAAGATGTCTCGGATCTGGTAAATCCGCACTTAGCATATTCGCATTAGATGAATGTCACGGATCTGCTGAGTTCAATAATGCACCTCAGATAAGTTCACACTAAACAACATTGTGATTGTGCTTAGATTGCAACCCAATTCGCATGAGATCAGTAGCTGTGATTTCGCTTTAGTGATGGCTGAGATAAGACTTCAGAATATCTCAACCTACAGAAATCGCTGATCAACAACATTGAATAGACTCGCACTAGACTCAGCAGAGTGCGCACTCAGGAATGTAATTTCCTGTTTTGTTTCTTCGATCTCACACCGTGCAAAAGGGGCGGACAACCTGTATATGTATGAGTGAATGTATATGCCTCCTCCCAAGAGGTCGGCCTCCAAATGATGAATTTACTTGATCCTTTATGTCGGCCTCTTAAAGGATCTCATATCCTTTTGGTGAAGTCGGCCTAGAAAGATATTCATGCCTCTTCACAAGAGGTCGGCCTCAAGAACTTATTAAAATGTCTCTTAATAAATGACCAATATGAATTCATATTCTCACATGTCGGCTATAATGAATAGTACAAAACAATAAGTATAAGTTGAATAGCCAACGGCTATCATTCAACTTATATTCTCACATGTTGAGCTGGAAGGAACTACCGCGGCTGCTCTAACATTAACAAATATAACCAAGTAAACCAACTTTGTTGAGGTTGTCTGAGGACTGAATGCTATTTATACCTCAAAGTGATGATTTGGAATCTGTAATAGAAACAAATAGAGAATAAATGTAAAGATATTTTATACTTAGAATGGGAATGCTAATGTCACTTGGTATATTTCAACCATGATCAAGCTTGAATGGATTTGTTTCAATTTCACATATGATATTAATTTATGCATTGACCTGGCAGTGGGAACATAGGGTTTGCACCTTGAGGAGACTAAGAAACTGACACATTTTAATTTTTTGTTCTCTTAGAAATGCATTTTGGCCAATTTAATCTAGTGCATGATAGATAAACTTGAAAATCAAGAATTCTAAAATTTGTCCAAAAAGTTATTTGTTAGCTAAATATTTGGATGAGCTAAAGGTAGTTGTCATTTGTTAGTTGATTTGGGGACATAAATAGATCAACTTCTATCACGTTTTAAGATTTCTTTAATCCATGCTTATCTAGCATTTCAAATAAGCGCCTTTGTTATGGTTCAGGAAGTTGAAGAAACCATGTTTTGTTTTGATCTTCAACCACCAGAAATCCCTTTCTTACTGCTGCGTGAAAAAGAGAATACTATTGTGCTTTTATTGTTTTCCCATTTAAATTTTATATATTCTCTGATCTGATGCTACAAATTAATGGAATAAGAGGAGTTATTCATGGTTGAATATATATGTATGTATATAAAAGTAGTCTCAGGTTTTATAATTCAAGTTCTATATTCTTAAGTCTGGTGCTTTCTACTTAAGAAGGTGAGAAAAATATGTATGTATGTATGCATGTGTGTATGTGTGATGTTTCAATTTTGTAAACTCTTTGAGGGGAGGATGTTCTTGAGATGTAACTATCTTCCTCATTTTTTTGGTTTCTTATTTCACCTATGCTTTGATATGATTCATAGCTTTGTTTGGAATTTGACTTAATCCGCATTATGCATTCTTGCAGCTTAAAGTGGCATATAGGAAAAAAGCATGGGAAAGCCATCCAGATCGTTTTCCTCCCTTTGAAAAATCTCATGCAGAGTCCAAATTCAAGCAGGTGAATTTTTTCAGTGCCTTCTGTAAGAAGATAAACAAAACATTCTATTGCTAATGCAACTAGTGATTATATGACCGAATAACACACATGGCATATGGCATTGTGTTCAAACCTATTATCAGTAGTTAAATAATGTACACATGATTAAAATAATTTTTTTATTGTGTTGGGTGGTTGTACGTTTGATGTTTGGGAAGTTGTTGCCAGCTAACATACTCACCATGGCCATGACTATATATTCATATTTTAAAATCTAGAGGGGACTATCTTGTAATAATTCCATCCACAGTAGCCATCCGTTTTGGAGAGCTTGGACATTATAGTTGATCATATTAAAATTTAAAAACAATGCTATTCGATATATTACATGTTTGACCTATGACTTAGTTGTGTTGATGTGAATGGTATCCATATATACTCGTGTTAGTTTATGTTTATATTTTAGTGTAGTTTCTTGATGCTAATTTACTAAACTATGATTGTGTCATTGATGTCGGGTTTATAGATATATGCAATAATAGGAAAATTGATAAGAGTAGAAGATGTATTTTTGAGTATATGGGTTTCAGTGATTGATGGGTAGATAGCTGGACCATGTAGGAACAAATCAAAGAAAAGATTAATTGGCAAAATATTTCAATTTTATCTAGGATATTGTGATCATAGATTATCTGCAGGAAGTAGAGGACACACCAGTTATACTTGATCAATTATTGTGTGAGGAAACATGAAGACAAAGTTGAGTGTGTGTGTAATGAAGGATATTGTTGACGTGGTTTTTGAGACCGCACCAACACAGAATAAAGTTTCCCAACGGACGCTCTATCCTCTCTTGAACAAAGTATTCAGCATGCTAAGATTGCGAGTAAGATCATGCTTTCAACTCCAAGGTTCCTTAAGTGCGAATAGGCTCAGTTTGGCTCGATGTGATATTGCTGGTATGTCAAGGGGACTTACACAATTGTTCGACGGCTAACAGCAAACAGTAGACTAAGGGCTTTTTTCATGCAATTCAAATGATTTGGCAGGTGAGCGGATTCCTAATTCTAGCAGGGAATGAACTGAATTTAAAAGGGTGTAGGGCCTAGAAGTTTATGTTCTATTCTAAATGCAAGATATGTGGGGCTTGTTTCAATAGACTTCAACCGGATTTCACCTAGCCTCCGTCGGACAGCCTCAGTAAAATCGGTGCAATCTTCAAGGGAAACAGCGAAGATGTTCAAGTTATAATTTAACATACATACACCATCGGGCAGCATATAAGTATGTAAAGCACAACCGAAGTTAAACACAAAATAATCTCCGGTCGACCACACAAGGAACTTATCATCAACAAGCCGCTAGTGGTATGGAATAAAGCGAAGCTATCTCAATAAAACACCACACACCAAAGTAAGCTACTTGCATGAATTTAAGCTACTTGGATACGAAAGGAAGAAGAAACCTTGCTAGCATTTCATGACAAGACGAATTCCATCATCAATGAAAAGATCTATTATCATAAAATGTGTTACACAACAATCTCTTCAAAAGTTTTCAAAGGGAAAACTTTTTTTCTTCTCCAAATTATGCAAAATGCTCTACAATACTACACTATCTAGCTCTAATACTCTCTCAATGTCTACTCTGACTCTAACTGATCTAATGTTCTAATCTGATGATACAAATGAGGGGGACTCCCCCTTTATATAGCTAGCCAAGTCACAAAAGACGGCTAGGGTTACAATCAATACAGTGGCTAGAATCGTGCCACCTCAGCCCTAAATAATATTGCCCTAAAAATCGCCACAAAGGAGAGTGGGGGTAATAAATGTGCCATAATGTCCACCATCATCCTTCTAGAAGATTCCATTTGTAGACGCGTTCACACTGTTCTCGATCTTCTTTCTTGGCGTCGTTCTTTGACTTCTTCCACTTGAGGGTCTTCATCTTTGTCACTTAAGTTAACACTTAGCCAATTTCTTGCAACTTTTTCCTCCTTCAAGATTGAAACTTGTAACTTTATCTTCCGAAGGTTGTAATATCATCATGCTTCATCACTTTAAGTCATTGTGCTCTGGCCTCGACATTCCTCCTTCAAAACAAGCAAGGAGAAGGGTATCAGAACACTTCATAATATAAAGTCACCTTACTCACCTGATCTTCATGCTCCAACTTTCAAGCGTTCATCGCCTTCACTAGCCAACTTCATCCTTCAAGATTTTCCAACATCTTGACTTCAACTATATTTCCCTTTACTTTTCCAGCTGAGGTGCTTGCGATTTTGATCTCATTCATCTCTGGCTCCAGAAGATTGTCATCACGAAGAATTCGAGCAAATTCACCTAGGCAGTTTCTTTCAAATTCATCATCTGGAGAATTTCGCCTTGAAAACACATTTTCTTCACATTTTCCTTAGAAAATTTTCAAGTTTCCCTTAGGAAATACATCAACCTGGTGCCCACTTAAAATCTTCATCCCAAAATTCTAGACAAGCCATGGAAGACCTTAAAATCAACTCCTCATCGATAATCTTCGATACCCAGAAGAAAATTTTCTCCAGAACGCATCGAATTCATGGGTGCCCAACGAATGGGTTCATTTAATTTTCTTGAATTTTGAACCTTAGAAAATATTCTTTCATCAAATTTATTCTCGTTCTTTGATCCCCTCTGAGAATTTTGCTCTGACTTGGAAAATTTTTATTAACCTCGTGAAGCTGGCAGTCACTGACTTCACCTGTGGCAACTCATCACCTTTGAAAAATTTTCTAACACTTCACCACCTCTCCAGACTTAGGCATTTTTCTCCAAGGGAGAAAATATTTGCGCCTTAGAGAATTTTTAAATTATCTTGAAAAACTTTTTTGAAAATTTCGCCCTGGAAGATTTTATACTCAACTCGATCAACTTTGCCTGTGAAAATATCAACTCCACTTAGAAAATTTTATTCATAGAGGTGCCTGGCACATTTTATTTTCCTAGCCATCGCTTCACATTTTACTTCACACTTGAAAAAATATTTTTGAAGCTCCAATGCCTTAGAAAAAAATTTCCATCACTCATCTCAGGCGCATAGCACTTAGAGAAAAATATTACCACGCCCAATACTCATCTTCACCAACACACACGCCTAGCAAAAAATTCTTTAAGGCTCACCACCACACTTGCTCTTTACTTGGCGCATAGCACTTGAAGAGAACTTGAAATCACGCCTAGTATTTTGTTTTCACCCCACACGCCTTAGGAAATTATCTTCATACTTCACACGTCTTAGAAAAAATTTCTAACACCTTATAACTCCCATCACCCTTGGCGCCTACCACTTTGGAGAATAACGCCTACCATTTGTCCTTGTATTCACCATGCCTCAATCACATTTCACCTCATTCACTAGCTTCATTTACTTTTTACACCCCAACTTGGGCGCATTTAGAGGGGTGAGGAGGACAAAACCTTTTGACTTTGTTGACTTGCTTCTTTCCTGGGCGCATTTTGTATGATGTAGTGGATGAAGATTCCAACGCCTTAGCTAGTGACCTTTCAGCTTCCTTTGCTTTGTCCTCATGTGGCCCCATTTGGGCGCATTTCTTGCCTTGAGGAGGATGAAAATATTTGACTAGTTTGACTTTATCCCTTTAGGCGCATTTCAGCTTGCTAGAAGATGGAATCTTCTCCAACGCCTTAACCTTTTGTCTTTACATGCCCTGATTTGGGCGCATTTTGCATAGGGAGAGGGATAGAAGATGTTGACTCTTTTGACTTTTTGAGAGATGGGCGCATTTGCTAGGTGATGGAGGATGAGAACTCATACTTAGAAAAATTTTCAAATACCTTGCACCAACTTTTCCTTGGGCGCATTTAGCTATGTGTGCAGGATGGAAAGAGTTGACTTTCTTTGACCAGCTTATGGCTTGGGCGCATTTCACCATAGGAGGAGGACGAGTTTGCCTTAGAATTTTTTTCTTGATGTCTCTTTGAGCTGGGCGCATTTTGCTAGGTGAGGAGGATATCCAAACTTAGAAATTTTTTCAACCTTCCTGGGTTCTCTTGGGCGCATTTTGCCATAGCAACTGGATGAAACTTCAGACTTAGACAAATTTCTTCGTTTTTCGCTAGCTTAAGTGCCCTGCTATTTATGGTAAGTTTTCTTGATTTCGCACTTCTGAAGCTCGGAATGGCCTGAAACTTTGCACATCGCCTCCTCATAGCCTTGTTGTCCTGTCGATACTGCCATCCTTAGCTGACCTGCTATTTTTAGCATGCCTCCGGGGGTGGTTTACTATAAATAGTAACTTCATGTTTCTGATAGCTCCAGTGCTCCGATCGAGTTGAAATTCGAATGAGGCGCTCCTCACCACGTGGCCTTACTGCTGACACTGACGCATGCAGTCAATTTACTATTTTTAGCCAGTTTCCAATCTGACTTACTATAAATAGTAAGTGCTCCGATTGACTTGAAATTTCACCAGCAGATAGCTTGAAGGACGCTGATCGTGGTGGTTTACACCGGTTTTCGAAAATTTTGACTTTTTACGTCTATTTTTAGGCTCCGAAGCTGGAAACCCTAATTTGCATTGCATGCGTATCAAAAGATCTCCGTTTACCTTCGTTTCTGCGACACTGCGATCAGCTCGTGAATCTGAACTGCTGGGAAGCGGCTGCCGGGACACACCTGCTAAAAATAGCAAGTTCCTTACTGAGTGAGTATCTCCGTTTGCATGTCACACCATCGCGAAGCTCTCGAAAAACCCATCAGGAATCACCCGACATGCAAAAGAAACCCTGACATGCAAACCCTAAAAATAGCCTCGGAAGGCTGATTCCCGAAAGTGGTCGCCTCGTCTTGCATGTTATATCGTCGCGAAGGTCTCGAAAAACCCAGAAGGAATATGCAGACATGCAAAGAAAAACTCTGTATCTGGACCCTGAAATTCGTGCCGGAAGCCGGACTGCTAAAAATAATAAGTTGCCTGTTTTTGCTCAAATTTTGCACGCGAGCAGTCTGATGTGCTCTGAATGCTGTGTGACTGTTGGAATCTTGAAACTGTTGACGAATTGCCCTAAATTTCACACTTACTAAAAATAGTAAGTACCTCAGAATCGGATGAAAATTTGCCGGAAGCCTGCTGGAAACATGCTAACATCAATGTTAAGCTCAATTTTCAAGTTATTCACCTCGTTTGACTTCAAATTGGCTGGAAAGACTCAAACGCTACTTTCAGACTTGACCAAATTCATGTTGAAGCTTGCAGACGGGAACGTCCCCAGGAAGCAGACCATAGAAAAGAGACAGACGAAGAGAGAGAGACACAAAAAACCAAAGCCAAAAAGACCGGAATGGGCAAAAATTAGGGGTCCCCATCTTGGATGGGGCGATGTGTGAAAAGGTCACAACAGATATGAAAACAGTTTGAGAAGAGAAGATAAATGATGTAAAAGTGAAAGATGTCAGAGACATACATGACCTCCATCTTCAACTCAGAATAAGCAAGTTATGTTCAATAGACAACGTAGAGGGTACAGAGTGCATGAACTCTGCAAGTCAACATATATGATTGTTTGTTGCTAATAGCATATGTGGCCACATTAATCTAAGAAATCCCTAACATCCTTAATGACCTCTACTATAATTTGAGTGGGAGAGTGTACAATTGCATCTACATCAAGAGGCATGAGAGGTTATCAGTTTCCAAATTAAAGCCTAAACATTGGAAACACACATACAATCCAAATTGTTGAAGTACCACTGTCTCTCAAAGATGCATTGTCTATCTAAAACGTAGGAGAAACCCACGTTAAAGAAACACTTGGCTTTTGTAATCAGTCATATTCCATTTGTGACTGCTGAATTGTCAATATTTATTGATCCTGAACTTAGCACTCTTTACACATCCAAACCAACTTTCTGCTTGATATTCAACGTAATCTCTTAAAACTATCCATCAAAATAGTCTAAGAGGTAATAAAAAATAGCTAATGTTCCTAAATAAACTAGAGGAATGTTCTAACCTCCTAGACATGACTTGGTATTCTCCATTTCCATGTTTTATCAGTTGCAATTTATTTAAGGTGAAAGCAATAATTCAAATAGTCAAATTGCTTTTGGAGACATTGCCTTTAAAGTTTGAAGTTTTATTAAATAG
Organism: Sequoia sempervirens; assembly: GCA_007258455.2. Classification (NCBI taxonomy): domain Eukaryota; kingdom Viridiplantae; phylum Streptophyta; class Pinopsida; order Cupressales; family Cupressaceae; genus Sequoia; species Sequoia sempervirens. The sequence continues at coordinate 9,885 of VDFB02144641.1, read as the reverse complement.
TTTCTTCCTCTAAAATTTCTAAGGGGTTTGCTAGAGTTCTAAGAACTCTTGTATATATTCTTCTTCCCATCCATATATGAACTTTATAATATTAGCCCGACACCTTGAAATATGTACCGGTCCATCTCTCTTTGAAGTGGTGATCTTGTAGGAAACTCATCTAGAAAACATATCCTTGTGTTTAGGGGGTTATATGCAATTTTGTTCATCAAACTTTTGTATTAACACAAATATGCACAAAATTTTGTTGTGACCAATTTGGACAAGATTACAAAGCAAAAAGAATGAAGATCGTATTTCCCTAAACTTAGTCCTTGATAAAACTTCAAAGTGAAGGAAAATTCAGTAATAATTGTGTTTTTGAAGAATATTTAAAAAAAAAAATGCAAATATGCTGAGTTATTGCCAAGTTTTTCCCTGAGTTTTTGCTGAGCCTTGAGTCTTTAAGGTTTTTGGGTCAGCCAAGTTATTGCTGAGTCCAAGTTTTTCAACCATGATTTGTTCATCAAAGGTATTAATCTCTATTTCAGCTTCTTCATTGGACTTTGAATTTTTTCCGTTCTGTTTTCAAATGATTATTTCAATAAATCCTCTGTTTTCATACCTTTTTCTTCTTCCCCAATACCAAATTTCTTAGCAAAAGCTTTTACCAAATCTCCAATGGGAGGTTGTTCTTGTGCCATTTTGACTTGTTGCCTTAACATTTGCTCTTGTTGTTAGCCCAGCCATTGTTGCTTTTCTGTTGTTTCCTTCATATGGCTCTCTAATGTTCTTACTTCTTACCCATGTATTCAACTCCTCCATTTGGACCTTTTGTGCTCTTGTTGTTACTGTCATACACAAAAAATTCCACAATCCACAAAGATCAAAACTGCATTGATACCAAATTGATCCGTAAAACCTTAAAAACTTGAAGATTTCAAGAATCACAAATTAATTTCTACCTTTCTGGGCTGGAACAAATGAGGTTACTAAAGAGGTATGAAATTTTTGAGCAAATTCAGAAAACAAACTTGCAAAAACAGATTTGAAACAACTTACACAACTCGAATAATTTACCCTGGAAACCTCTTGAGAGGAAAACTAGCTTTTAGTAGTGGTAATTGCTCTACTACCCGATGGAATTAATTTGGAAGGAATAATGGCTCTACTACTACAAGAGGAAGAAATTGTTGCACCCACTTTTGTACTATTGCACTTACCCTTACAGTTTAATAAAAGTGCTAAGGATGCACTTAACCTTACAATGATGATTGTGGGTCAAGTTAGGCTTATAATGTCTCACATATGCCAAAAGCTTTGCTGATTGGAAAAGAGGCAGGAGGGCAAAGAACCTCGAGTGGTGGAATTTCTAAAACTCAACATATCTTGCATAATAAAAAATTGGTGAGAGGTGTTTGTGTGCTCCCTTCCCTTGTAACTATTCACCAATGTGCATGTGAGTTAAAATCAAGTCACATTCACTAAGAAAAATAATTGCCAAAGATTATGTATATGACTATTTGTGAAAAAGAATCTTCAAAATATGTGTATGTGTCTACTCATGGAAAGTAGTCATCAAAATGATGACTACTAAAAAATTGCTGAGAAGTGCTTGTGTGCTTTGTGGGTACCCTTGCTTCATAACTATTCACCAATGTGCGCAAGTTAAAAACAGGTCACAACCACTAAGGAAAATACTCATCAAAGTATGTGTATGTGACTACTCATGGAAAGTAGTCATCAATGTGATAATTTGTCCATTAAAAATACTCCCATGTTTTGAAAAATTCCACAAAAATTAAAATGTCTCAATAAAATTAATGTCTGGAAACAGTAATTAATTCTGTGGAGTTACAAATAAGATCATTTTTTATCATTGTCTATAACTTTATAGAATATAGATCACTTACCTTGGAGGATGAAGTTCCATATTCAGATTGATAACTCCCTCATGCAATTAGTTCTGTCTTGGCCCGAAATAAGTTTGCAAAGGTGATGATCCCCCACGTATGTGGCTGTTTACAACTTGACATCAATTCTATTAATCTGCTATTTGATGTATTGTGAAGGATAAAAAGTTGTATATGCTTTCTAGAAATTTGGTGCTCTTAATGAAGAATAGTTGCACCAACCCATCAAATTGGAAGAGGCCTTTACTTTATAGGGTGAGGGATTGAAAACCCAAAAATAATGTGAAAATCATGACATGGTGAACACACTAAAGCTCTAGATTTTGAAGATGGATTTTTGGTCATGCACAATGGATACTTTATACAACAAATATTATGTTCAATCATGAGGCTACATATCACAATGTTCTAATGTTTTGTTCTGACTGAGGTAGCTTCACAAGAAACAATTATTAAATACAGTGAAAATAAGTTGATTGAGGAAAAATATACTTCTTGGTAGTATATATAGTCATCGTTATCATTGCTACAATATAGTGAAAATTAAAATTGTTGATGATAAAAAAAAATGAAAATGAAAAAAGGGTAGGTTACAAGATGTCAAAGGTAAGGGATACAAGAAGAACAAATATATTATGGAAGAAAAATGGTTGATCCTTAAAGCAACAATTGACAAGTTAATGAAAGTGAAACAACTACTAATAAATTGAAGTGCTTCTAGATGTAATTGTCTAGTAATTTTTTAGCATCAATATTATAGATCATACTCCATGATCCATTATAGATGTCAAAGCTAGGAGAAGCAAGAAGAACAAAGATATTATAAAAAAAATTTGGTTGATTCTTAAAGCAGGAATTGAAGAGATAATGAAAAAACTAGTAAGACATTGAAGTGCTTTTGGAATTGTGTTGTAATTTTTTAGCATCACCATTTCGGATCACACTCCATGATAATGATGATGCATAATGTGGTGTGATTGGAAATATTGATGCTAAAAAATTACTACAGAATTTCATCTAGAAGCACTCTCAATCACTAACATGCTAAGTGACCGGTTCGTATTTGGGTTCGGGTACGGGTACGAGATTCCGGTACGCGGATTCGGCCAAATTTTTTTTGGGGTTTGGGTACGTTAATACAAAAACATATAAAAACCAGAAATATATACATATTTGCAGTAGTAATTAAGTTCAAAATACACCACCATATTAATAGTCAAATAACATAGCAAAAATACACCACCACTTTCATAGTCAAATATTAAAATATTAGTTTCATGCTCATGGAATCGTTACTTTCTTGTTGGTTACTTTCTGCTTTCAGACTATCCTGATGTGGATAAGAAGAGCAGAAAGTTCTTTGCATAGTAAAAATGGTCATAAGAAGGGACAACATCTTTCACACCTCCATACACCACAAAGAAATGCAGACTTTGCACATTCCTTGGTAAGGGCAAAAAATGGACTTCTAGTACTCTAAAGGGGGCCATGGAAACCAGCCCACGGAAGTTGTCATCCACTACTGGAAAATTGTGAACAGGGTGAGCTGCAGCATGCTCCAGCATTGCCTCCTATTCCCTCACAAACTCCAGAATGTTGGAAATGACATGCAGGTCACGTCCAGTTTTTCCCTGTCGCAGATTTCTACTCCCAAAAATTCTGCACTCAGCACCTTTATAATTGCTTTCAAGACAAAAATATACTAAATAACAAAGATAATCCCCAATCTAGTGTTGGAAACAAGCCCTCTAAAGGCCATTTCCCTCTTTCCTGAATACAGATTTTTTCCTGGTCGTTTCCTCCAGCAAAAATACCCACAGTCATGAAATCGTTTCCTGGTCGTTTCCACAGTCAAAAAACGTATCCTGGACGTATTTTCTTCGTTTTCGTACCGTTTCTCGTACCCGTATCATACTTGAGGCCATATATGGGCGTACCAGTATGAGAGAACCCTACTAAATCTAACCCCAAAAACTCATTTTTCAGAGTGTTGACATTTCGTCAAACAGTTGTGCAAACTCATGAATTCTGATTTTCTGACTGCTGCTCTGATTTTTTGAGTTTTGTTTGATTGCTTTTGATGTTTGGTTGAGTGTTTGCAATGCCAATAACATAAAGGAAATGCATAGAACTGATATATAAATGATTACACAACATAAATTGATAAACCCACTTCCATTTATGCCATTAAATTAAAGATATGAGGTCTGATTAAAATGACAGTTATGTCTGATATGAAAATTATCAGGCTGTAACAGCTCTATTAAACCCAATACAAATAAAAGATTTGAATACCCAATATGCCAATAACATACTTGTTCTATGCTAGCATGAAAATACAATGTATGAAGGTTGATATGACCATGATAACAATGGTAGAAGACTAAAATAAAATGTGAAATATGCAGCTACAGGTCTGATCGTTGTTATGGAAGTGCTGATATAAAATTTGTTGCCAAAATCAACTTCAAATGCCTACGAAACCCCTTCCAAATGATGGTGCACCAACTAGAAATGGTACGGTTGGTATGGAAGATGTCAAATCCTCAATGTAAACTTGTCAAATGGTTGGAATAAATCTACAATGATGATTGTGCCACAAGCCCCAAGTGAACTTGGCCAAAAATTGTACAACCAACAAGTAGAATGCAAACATGTGATAGTATTGGCCTAGTTGAGACTCAATCTATCAATGGCCGCACCTGATCTGAAGAAATATGCTGTTATAACACTGCTGCAAACTCAAGCTTGAAAATTAAACACCTGAAACTCCTCCAATGAAGCCCAAACGAAGACCCAAGGTAGGTCCTCCTCAAAGGTGAACTGGGTTCTCATCCAATTCACGATAGCCCTTGGGAGTTTTCGTTCTCAGAAGACTGAAACCAAGCTGAAACCCTTCTCCAGAGCTCAAACCTGCAAGTGCTGATATGAAAAATGACAAATGAATGCCAAAATAGAAGCCCAAAATTCACTTTATAACCTCCCATGATTTTTTTTATAAAAGATAATAAAATATTCCTCCTCAAGGGTTTTTTCCTCATCAAAAGAAAGGGCCACTTTTTAAAAACAACTTTGTTTCACTAGGATGGGGACACTTTTCACTATTCACTTTATAATTCTCTGTTACTATTCCATTAAAGCAAATTTTAATATTTTCAGTTTATCCCTGGATTCAACAGCTGAACTCCAAACTGAAAGGCTCGTAAAGCTTCCGGCTAGGCTTTGCATCCCTTGGTTGGGTCCCCTAACCATACTGCTGACCTATGGGAACCCTAATAGTAGGCCAACCTCGGCCAGGTTGAGCTGCTTAAGGAAGGGACATTACAGTCCTCCCTTCCCAGGATTGCTTGTCCCCAAGCAACTGCAAAGTTGGATGCTGAAGTATCATCTCTCATTCCCATGTGGCATCCTCCAACGGAAAGTCCTTCCATCGTACCAAATACTCTCTGATAACTCTGCTATCACCTAACGCCAAGTCCACAAAAGATAAGGTATCATAACCGTACAATGCTCAGAAGGGAGTCATACCAATCAACATGTGATGCGTAGTATTACAACAATACTCGCCCAAATGCAACCATTGCACTCAAGCCTTCTACTGTCATGAAACATAGTTACGCAGGTAACCCTCAAGCCAACACTGAACACACTGCTGCTCCACTCTAATAGTGACATTCGTGTACCATAACCTATGAAGCAACCTCATGGAATCCATGCAAACACCATGCACCCATAGCGGATCACGCTAAGAAGCGATCCTCACCTAGCTACCTACTGCCCTAAAAGGCATAATACTACTCGTCGATGGACCAACAAAGTCCCCTGCACACTTTTCCAAAGGAATAGCATCATGCCTAGCAATGGGAGTATCCCCCTCAAAAGAAGATTGTCAATTGACTCCCAAATCTCTGTGGCCTGTAGCCTCCATGTCCAACAACACTCATACACCAAGGAGTCTTCGAGTGTAGTGAGTGCAGTCTCACCGACATCAAACTGTAAATCACTGCCCAACCCAAAAAGTGGATTGTCATAAGTCCTATCGTCACCCATCTCAAACAATGGGTTATCAATACAAGAATTATAACCAGGCATACTAGTTACACCACTCTCCATCACTCTGTGATGCATGATAGGCCACCTGCACCAAATCTGTAATTGCCCCATGCTAATACAATCAATATCATGTCGGAAAAAGTGAAGCAATGCACTGTGGTCTTGATGGAGTAGTGCATTCAAATCGATGTCGGGGACCTAAATGAACCCTGATAGGCTACAACTACATCTACCCGAATCATTGCCCCATGATGGAGTAATACTACTGCCTCCATCATAGACAATAACCAAGTCACAATATGACGAGCTGCCAAGATCCCAAATGTTTTGGTGGAATGCACTAAGATCAATTCTCTGCACTAACCGAAAACAACAGTATCCTCCATCCCTAACAGACCTTGTCACTCTATGTCGCAACTGCCACCATCGATGCATCTAATCACTGGGCCTGTGGGTTATGGACCCAAACAATTGCCAGAAAAGATGAGTATCTCCTAACTCATTTGCAAATGTTGGTGTCCCCACAATACTCCAACTGCCAAGGCTGGAAGAAGAGTGCTCCTGACACCAACTCATAAAGGCAGTTGCACTAATCAATGCAACTGTGGAGGGCTGATCCCTCTTATCACTGAATCCCATCTGATCAAACCCTGCCTCTCTATCTCGTGTGCCAATAATACATCCATCTTGGAGAAGCGGTAAAGGGGCTTTGTTAGATATTGCTCCATCCCTTGTAGAAGGGAGCACCTCATACCACATATTCACCCCACTCTTATGTGTCACACGGAGCATCAACTCATCTGGAAGTGGGCTGAATACAAAGGAATGTGCAAATCTCACAATGAAATCACTATGAAATGCACCAAGGGATTTTGAGGGAAGTCCGAAATCAACACTATCCAAAACAGGAGCCTCAAAACTTGAAGCATAGGGTGTCAAAACTGCTTCAACATAGGCTGACTGCTCCCCATGACTAACTGAAACTGTCTCACCCTACTCCACTCCTGTAGCCATTTCATAGGTATCCTCCATGGTAGTGTTGTGACCCTTTTCACACATCGCCCCATTGCAAATGGGGACCCCCTAATTTTTGCTTCGTTTCGAACTTTTGGCTTGATTTTAGTTAGTTTTCTTGTTGTCTTTCTCTCTCTTTCTGTCCCTTTTCTGCTGTTTGCCTTTCCAGGGATGTGATGAGCCCTGCTGGCTCTCAACTCAAAACCCCAATTTTCTTAAGTCTTTAGGTGTTATTTAGTTTTTTAGAGAATTTTTGATAGACAGAAGAGAAGGGGCGCACATCATAAATGCTCATAAAACATAAATTTACACTATTTGCTTCAGAATGGAAGTGTAGATTGCATTATTTAACTGTGACAAATAGATTGCAAATGATACACATACCAGAATATCTCCAGATTATTTAATTAAAGAAATTGCCAGTATGACAGCCGGAAATGGTGAAATCAAGCAAATAAGCACGCCAAATCTCCAGATCTGACTTCTCCCACTCCAAAACGTGGTACAATGCTCTGGTAGGGGTAGACGCCAAGGTTGAAGCACATAAATGAGCAAAGAAGAAGGCATTTCTTTAACTTCCTTCACACGCCTTTCCAAAACAAGCACAATATTCAATGCAAATGTACGGCCCAAGTCAACTATTGGAGAAACAAGATGAAAGATAAAGAGTTGTTGGAGAGGACGCCTCAAGATGAAGAAACCCTCTTCTGAACTGAAAACCCAAATAATAATTCTCTGTCTGAATCTGTAGAACCTCTGGATGAAGCTCTCAACATGCACTGATTCGATTGATCTTTCACAATCTCAAGAGTGCTCACACTGAAGAGGTATCGTTCTTCAATGGCAGTTTGTTCAAACCCTGATCACATGAGAATGCACAGGAAATGGCACAAGGCAAAGTCAAAATTATCAAAAGTGAGTTTCTCATTGCCTAAAATTGCTTTATACTCAAATGGCACGCATTTCCAAGAAGATGCGCCCTTTTAGCAATCATTTAAATCTTTTAATATTATATTAAGTCTCTTTTCAATAGTCTGACTTAATAATTGAGCGCCCTTTAATATTTTAAAAGATTGAAATATTAAATCACCTTTTTAGAATAATTCAAGTGATATAAAATGTATTAAAGTCGATGTGACTTTAATAAAAGGCATTAAGTTAAATAATTAACTTAATCACTTGAAAATTCATAACTCGCTCAAAACTCTGAATATTCCTGTGTCGTTAGAAGCTATGGACTCCTAAAATGCCAACGCCTGCTGTGATCCAATCACCGGCCTCTAGAAACAAGAACAAACAACCTCTCCAGAAAGTACCACTGACCCTCTAACCAATCCAGCTAGCCCACAAGGGTCCAATAACGAGCTAACACACTGTTCCCGAGAACTGTCTAGCGAGGGGACATCACAGTCCGCCCTCCCCGAATTTGCTTTTCCACAAGCAAACTCAAAGCTGGATGCTGAAGAATACTGTCACTCTCCCAAGTAGCATCCTCTGTCGGTAGATCCCTCCACTTTACCAAGTATTCCTTGATAACCCGCCTTCGAAGATGACGCTCTCTGGAGTCCAGAATGGCCTCAGGTATCAAAACCAATTTCCCCTCATCATCCAGGGGTGGCAAATCAATAGAAGGAATTACGTGTTTTCCCAACGCCTTTTTGAGGCGCGACACATGGAACACGTTGTGAACCCTACTGTCCACCGGAAGATCTAACTCATAAGCCACTTCACCGACATGTCTGACAACTCTGAAAGGTCCATAGTATCGTGGCTTAAGTTTCTCGGAGCCCTTCTTACGAAGGGTGGACTGCCTATAAGGCTGATGCATCAGGTACGCCAAATCATCGATCTCGAAAGACCGCTCTACTCGTTTCTGATCAGCATATTGCTTTTGCTGATTTTGGGCTTTCTGTATATTCTCTCTGAGTGCCTTCATAATATCCTGGTTCTCTTGTAATAAATCACCAGCACTGGGAACTCTACTGTCACTCAGCAATAAGTCTAGAAAGCTTGGAGCATCATATCCATTTAATGCTCGGTAAGGTGTCATCTGGATGCTCATGTGATGGGTGGTATTGTAGCAATACTCACAAAGGTATAACCACCTCACCCATGCCTTCTGCTGCCTTGAACTATAGTTCCGCAAGTACCCTTCCACCCATTTGTTGATGATCTCAGTCTGCCCATCTGTCTGGGGGTGGTAGCTGGTACTCGGGGTGAGCTCTGTCCCGCAAAGTTTGAATAACTCCTGCCAGAAGTTACTCATAAACCTGCTGTCCCTGTCACTGACTATACTGCGAGGCAAACCGTGCAGCCTGAATACCTCTCGGAAGAACAAATCTGCCACCTGGGTAGCCGTGTGTGTAGTAGTGATTGTGAAGAAGTGTGCATATTTCGTCAATCAATCTACCACCACGAAAATACTGTCCTTCCCTTGAGCTTTTGGCAAGCCCGTGACGAAGTCCATGGACAAACAATCCCACTTCCTCTCTGGAATAGGAAGCGGCTGTAGTAAACCTGCAGGGTATGTGTGCTCTTGCTTGTTCTACTGACAAACAAGACATTCCCTGACATACTGGAGAACATAAGACTTGAGACCCTTCCAAGAGAATCTCTCCCGTACCGGCCTATAGGTCTTAAAGTAATCGGGATGTCCTGCCATGGGTGAATCGTGGAATGACCGCAATACTCTGTCCCTCATCGCAGAACCTGGGACCAATAAAATCCTCCCTTTGTAGATGATAAGGTCATCTACAAGTGAATACCTGTCATCCAATACTGATCCATCTACTATGCTAGAGGCCCATGGGTCCTTAGCATACTCTGCTACTATCAGATGTCTCCAGTCCTCTGAAACCAGTGTAATAGAGCTCAAGTGAGGACGGCGAGATAAAGCATCAGCAACCACATTTTGAGTGCCCTTGAC
>VDFB02144640.1:0-12671 GCA_007258455.2 Sequoia sempervirens | reverse complement strand
TCTTGCATCACCCAAAAGATGATTTCCATTTTTGTTCTTGTTGTTTCTTTTTGTAGATGTTTTATATTTCGGATACCTCGGCCAAATAAGAGTTTCCAACTTTCAGAACTACTTTTCTGCTTTTTCTGCTCAACTGCTATTTTTAGCAGGTTTGCATTTGAAGTCGTGGGAAGACAAAAATTTATGGGAAGGTTTAGGATGGAAAAATACACAGTCTGGTGAAAGAATCAAGTCAAGATCATTCATGACTTGAAAGTTATTCAAGTTCCAATTTCTACTTTTTGACCTGAAAAACCTTTCAAGCTCAGTTTGAGGCACTAAATGATCCCGGATGGGCCTGAAAATTTGCGAAAACGCCAAAATAGTCCGCCGAAGGCCTACTTTGTAGAAAATCGTCTTTTCGAGACCTTTCCGAAAAGGTATTATCATTGAAGATCCGACGGTCGGATTAAAAGTTATGGCTGCCGAAGTTGGTGCATATTTTAGAAATGTGCTAATTTTCAACTGTGAATTTAACTTGAATTTCAAATTGTAATTTTGGCGCCAAACTATCAAAAATCTTATCTCGAAGGTTGTTTTTGGTTCCAAACCGAAATGGGTCTATTTAGGGGCTTATTTATGATTTTTGGGTAACTTTTTGGAGAAGGAAGTTCACATGCTGTGAAAGGGGATCTGGGTAATTTTCTGTAAGTTTGTAATTTGCATGTATCACAGAGCTCGAGGATTTGTGATCCTCTGCATGTAATATTTTTCATTATTGAATAATAAGAAAGTTTTCTAGTTGTGTGCATTATTTCTGTGTCTCGGGTTTGCTCTCTCATCACCAACATACCAATCTATTTCAACCCTTGTTTGTTGGCCCTCATAGCATAGGAGTAAATAACATATAACGACATGTAAAAGCACCTAGTTTTGGGAAATGTTATCTGTTCATATAATTTGTCACTTATAAGCTTTACCCAATACAATTGAACGAGACTTTCTATCAAAGTGGACATTATTAAGAACATCCAGGGTTCAAATTTTCTTGCATCTCTTAAACCAGCTACCCTCGTCAGCAGAGTTATAATATCTTGCATTTCTTGGTTAAACATAGACCTCTGAATTACCTTGGTTGGTGGTGTAATTGGCTCTTGGCACCATTGGGTACTCCTAATTTCTCTAACATAGACCTCTGAATTACCTTGGTTTGTGGTGTAATTGGCTCTTGGCGCCATTGGGTACTCCTAATTTATATATTGTGTTCTTCAACATTCCGATATGTCTTACCCTTGGCTTTCATATCATCATTTTACATTTGTGTGTAAATGGGGAGACCAAATGTGTATATGATTTCTTTCTGTGAGAGGTCTACATAAATTCTCCCTTCTTTCTCAACGACCCTTTTGCTTGGGCTGCAGTAATGCATACATTGCATAACTAATTCAGGGGCCTCCATTGCTGGTGGAAAGCCTCTTGTTAAAGGTAAACCATTTTTTTGTAACATTCTTGGTACATTAAGAAGCATTTTCTTGTAATACCCACAAATGGATTTCAATATCAGAAGACCATCCCATATGACTGTCTGTAACCACTACATTGATTGGTACGACTTGTGAATTGCAGTATTTGAATTCATTTTCCGGCCTTGTGTCGGAAGTACTCATTTTCTCTTGTGTGCTATGCATTTTCTAGAATGTGTGTCTTGTGTGGGAGTTAGGGTTAAATTTAACCATACTTACAATTTATAAAAATTTTAATTTATTTTTTATTAAATCTAGAAAATCAGAGAATAATCAACATTTCAATTTCTAAAGGGTAATACCATTATCAATATCTTTCAACTTGAAACTCACTAACAATAGAAACTTACAAAGTACCTTCCTAAAACAGATGGTTGTGTTACAATAACTTACCATGGGACACTAAATGTGCAAGGCTATACACATGGATGTAGATGGATAGTCATGTGATAGTGAAGGGATGCATCCACATTAAAACTCTAAATTTTACGAAGAAAAATACTTAGGAGAAAGTCAAACTTTCATTAAATATAATGGATGTATTAAAAGAAATTTGGCACTAAACAATACAAGGCTCCAAAATGACTTGGTTAATCCAAATTTTCATTAATAGCTCAAAGTTTAATTATAATAAAAATTTGAATTATATTTAACTAGAGAGATGACCCTTCAATCAAATATTGAGCAACAAATAGTTAAGAGTATTTATTATATAATTTATTTGGTATTTATATTTTAAAAATTGTTGAATATTTAAAATCATATTTCTATTTAATAGCTTAGATAAATATTGAAAATGAAATTTATATTATAAAAAGTTATTTATGTTTAATTTTTTAAGTATATGAACATAATTTCTATGACATTATTATTGAGAATTGAAATCACTCTTCTACTATAAAAAAGAAAACTATATCTAAAATAAAAATAACTTTAACTAAAAGGTAAAATAACAAAATTTAATTTAGACATCTCAAAATTCTTATATCATTTTTGTTTAATATATAAAGTAAATAATTTATTACATGTATTAAATATATCATTATCACAATTTAATTTTATTTACCATATTTTTAAAAACCATCATTCATTAATTAATAATTTCATTTGTGAGTTCTATTCTTTCAAACTAATTTTTACTATTTTTCTTCTGTTTGTTCTTTATTTATTTTAGTAGGCATGAAGAGTTTAACACTAAAGTTCTTGATAAAATAAAAACCATAAACAATACTTTTTGATAAGATATGATTATATAAATTACTTATAATTTCATTTTTTTTAGTGTATATTGAGATTAACATTACTATTAACAATATTTATAATTATTGTATTGAAATATACTATATTGTTTAGATTTAATTTAGTTGAATACAACCCAAAGTTAATACATGAGATAATGTCCAAGAATTCAGCAGTACTACTAATCTATTGAAGTTCACTATATTTTTTCAAATTTGATTTAAGTGAATAGAGCTCAAAAATAAATGCATGAGAGAGAGAAGTATAGGAGTAAAAATATCACATACCTGCTTACCATTGGACAGTAAATGCTCGTAACTATGTGTGAAGATAGGTGCTTAGTGTGGACACTAATGTCCTAAGCCTATGAACACCATTTTTCCAAATCAATTCTCATTCTTCTTCTAGCATAATTAATTATATAGTTATAATTATTTAATTATTTAATTTCTCTTTTTATTCTTCCCTAATTAATTAAATAAATTAATATTTATTTAAATACATCACTAATTAACCCTTTCTCTCTATAATTAAACAAATTTTTATTTATTTTATTTATTTATTTTTCTACTATAATTAAATAATAATTTTAATTATTTAATTATTCCTTATTTTTTTCTTCATTAAATATATATTATTATATTTAAATATTTCCTACTTTTCCTCCTAATAATTATTTTTAATTATTTATTAAATTTCTTTTCCTCCACTTTCCAATTAAATAATTGGAAATTCACTTTCGCTCCCCTCCAGCTACCTCTTTTTTGTACCAAATCTCATCTCTTATCTCAATTAATCTATGCCCTTGATCAGGTTTTATTAACTTTTAATCTCCACCGTCCATCCTTAATTAAACCCTCTTTTTTCCCTAACCCTATTTCCTTGTTTCTCAAAGTGATCTCATCTATTGATCTTTATTATTTAATCTTGGCCCTTCATTCAAATTTGGTTTTCTATAAAAGAGACTGATCAGTTTCATTCTGATCTTAAAGCCACGACTACTATCTTTGATATTTTGGTTTAATAGAGAGTGGAACTGCAATGAGTCGGAATAGTGGAATAGTTTCTCAGATCTATCTGGAGATGGGGACCTCTTGGTTTATAGTTGTAAGAGATATGGAACCCTTTGAGTGATAGAATCGATTGACCATGCAATCCCATCGTCTAGAAGATGCAAGGGTTACCAACAAAAGAAGAAATTTTGTTCTACATGAAAAGATGTCACGATGATGTGGCTGTGTGCATCAAAAAGACCTATCAGGTGATTGTTATTATTGGATGTCTTTATCTTCTAAGAAAAACGAGATTTGTTATTTTGATTTATAGATCTGCCCAACAGAGATGGGAAATTAGAGACTTTGTTATTTTGATTTATAGATCTGCCCAACAGAGATGGGAAATTAGAGACGTTCGCTTGACTCAAATAGTGAAAGGAAGTATGACAATTAGCTTTTTTTCCAAGACTTTTAGTGCAGAATAAAAAAATCGACTATTTTTCTAAAAATGGACAGATGTGGGTACGCATGATCTGGTGATTGCAATAACATGTTTTTTTATACTTTGGGGATGCAAGCTGTAATGCACTGGGCCCCTTGGAATTGTTATGTACAAGGGGAGAATGATAATGGTTTGTAAAAGTAAATCATTTACACATGCTTTGATTTTTTATGAGTTTGATGAGCAGCGGAGATCTAAATATGAAAATGTTGTATCACCCCATTATTTGTGTCCTAGAGCGATTTGTGTTGGGGGGATTATATTTGGATAATTTAGAAAAAACCATGTAGATGGTTGAATATATATGGCTTTTACAAACCATTGCCATTCTCCCCCTCTACATAACAACTCCCAAGGCCCGGTGCATTATACCTTGCATTCCTAAAATATAACGAAACCTGCTATTGATATCTGCATTCAGATCATACGTACCCGCACCTGCTCCATCTTTAGAAAAACAGTAGATTTTTTTATTTTGTACAAAAATTCTTGGAAAAAGGCTAATTGCCATGCCCCCTTTCACTTTTTTGTGCCAAGTGAACGCGTCTAATTTCCCATTTCTGTCCTGCAGATCTATAAATCAAAACAAAGAGTTCATTTCTTCTGACAAGATAAATATTTCCAATTACAACAGTTACCAGATAAGTGTTTTCCTTTGAATCAAACATGAGGTGCACAGCCACATCATCAGGATATTTTTTCATGTAAAATGAAATACTGCTTTTTCCTGTCACCTTTGCATCTTCAAGACACTCGGATTGCATAGTCAATGGATTGATGACTCGAAGGGTCCCATTTATCTTACTACTATAAACCAAGAGGCATTCATCTTCAGCTCTGATAAACCATTGCAAGTCTCTGCATCGTTATTCAGATCAGGCATACCCACACCTGCCCCATTTTGAGAGAAACAGTAGATTTTGTGATACTGCACTAAAATGCTTGGAAGCTAACTGGCATACTTCCTTTCGCTCTTTGAGCCAAGTAAACGAATCTAATTTCCCATCTATGTTGTACAGATATATAAATCTGAACAACAAAAAGACCTCCAATAATAACAATTACCTATAAGTCTTTTCTTTTGAATCAAACTTGAGGCGCACAACCACATCTTCATGAGATCTTATCATGTAGAACGAAGTCCTGGTTTTGTTGGCCACCCTTGCATCTTCAAGACACTGGGATTGCATGGTCAATGGATTGATCACTTGAAGGGTTCCATATTGTTTGCTGTTTATCTCCGTCCACCCCTTCAAATTGGTATCAGAGCACTGATTATAAGTGTTTGTATTTGAACAGAGCTAGGTCATGAGGTCGCAGCTGCAGCTGCCAGCCTGCCGATAAGAAAGGATATCAAAGCCTGGTTTGAAGATTGCCAGATTTGAATATTATTCCTTCTGAACAGTTAAGAGAAGATTGCTGCTGGAGATCGTTGATCAAGATAAGTCGAATGTGTTGACATCGAACAAGAAATTGCAGTTAAAGAAAAGAGTTGTTGATGGGAAGAAGATCTGAGTAGAAAAAGTAGGTTGGATCAGAGTCTTGGAGAACTTGAAGGAGATTGCTGGCAGAAGGTATTAATCTCTGTCATACTCTAATCTGAAGCCATCCAAGAGACTTACAGAGAGCTGCTGCCATGCAAGTGAGGAGATCATTACTGTTTAAGGCAAATAATAGATCTTTTGAAGCCCCCAGGCTGTCATTACTAAAGCCAAATTCGAAGCCCGGAGATTGCCAAAATTGAAGCTGATCATTTTCGCGATTTAAAAGGAGAAGTCAAGTTGCAGAAATCTTAAGTTAACTGCCAACCAAAGAGGCAGATCACACCTGATGGAAAGTCATAAGTTTTAAAAGGCCATAGGTGAAGGTGGAAATTGCAGATCGCAGCAGACATCATAGTTGAATTTGCGAAAGAAAAGATAATTAATATTTATGTGTATTGGTTTTATCTAAGGATAGGCGCCGGTGATCATAGTCAAGCCAGATCAAAAGAATGAAAAGTGGACCTGCTGTGTAAAGTAATTAAAGAAGATAGTGGGAGATTAGCTGCTGGAGCCATTGCAAGTCAAAAGGAAATGCTGATCAGAGAAACCACACATTTTTATATATTTATGTTTTTATATCCACACATTTTTCCCACTTACCTCTTATCTATTCCTATATATATTCCATTATATTCATTTAATTTTAGCATTTATGACACTTATACCTATCTTATGCACATGCTCTAATATAATTTCCAGTTATTGCCAGTATCCCCATTTTTTTTAATTCAAAATTTTTAAATTTCGAAGTTGGCAGAGAGTCGCCCAACCAGCTACCATGATGTTGTGAATAGTAAATTGAAAGGATATGTAGAGAACTACGAGTGGTCCAGGTTGCCCATGACTCAAGGAATTTTTGGTGTATGCTGCAAAATATACTACGAGATGCGTGAAATCGAGTACATTGTGTGACCAACAAATTGGAGTACTTTGATTGCATTACACTTGTAATTTCCTATTGCAATGGTAAATTTAAAAGAGGCCTTCTTGCTAGCATGGCTATAAAGAGCCTGAGACAGTTTCAACTATCTCACCAATTCTAACAAAACATTTTTTTTTGTTGGGAACCTGGGCAACATGAATGGATGTCCATCAAATCCCTCCACCTTAATGTATGTGTAAGTAGAGAACTAAATGTACCATCCTACCATTGGTCGAATGACAATTTGTGCTTCCAGTGATATTCTTTTTGCTTTATCACGTTCCACTGTTCTGAACAGTTTCATGGAGAACAAATCATTGAATTTCTTATAATCATCTTTACATCCATGGATGGTGATCTGGGGTAAATGTGCATATATCAAACTATTTCCTACCTTTGTGCCCAACATACCAATCTATTTCAACCCTTGTTTGTTGGCCCTCATAGCATAGGAGTAAATAACATATAACGACATGTAAAAGCACCTAGTTTTGGGAAATGTTGTTATCTGTTCATATAATTTGTCACTTATAAGCTTTACCCAATACAATTGAACGAGACTTTCTATCAAACTGGACATTATTAAGAACATCCAGGGTTCAAATTTGCTTGCATCTCTTAAACCAGCTACCCTCGTCAGCAGAGTTATAATATCTTGCATTTCTTGGTTAAACATAGACCTCTGAATTACCTTGGTTGGTGGTGTAATTGGCTCTTGGCACCATTGGGTACTCCTAATTTCTCTAACATAGACCTCTGAATTACCTTGGCTTGTGGTGTAATTGGCTCTTGGCGCCATTGGGTACTCCTAATTTCTATATTGTGTTCTTCAACATTTCGATATGTCTTACCCTTGGCTTTCATATCATCATTTTACATTTGTGTGTAAATGGGGAGACCAAATGTGTATATGATTTCTTTCTGTGAGAGGTCTACATAAATTCTCCCTTCTTTCTCAACGACCCTTTTGCTTGGGCTGCAGTAATGCATACATTGCATAACTAATTCAGGGGCCTCCATTGCTGGTGGAAAGCCTCCTGTTAAAGGTAAACCATTTTTTTGTAACATTCCTGATACATTAAGAAGCATTTTCTTGTAATACCCACAAATGGATTTCAATATCAGAAGACCATCCCATATGACTGTCTGTAACCACTACATTGATTGGTACGACTTGTGAATTGCAGTATTTGAATTCATTTTCCGGCCTTGTGTCGGAAGTACTCATTTTCTCTTGTGTGCTACGCATTTTCTAGAATGTGTGTCTTGTGTGGGAGTTAGGGTTAAATTTAACCATACTTACAATTTATAAAATTTTTAATTTATTTTCGATTAAATCTAGAAAATCAGAGAATAATCAACATTTCAATTTCTATAAAGGGTAATACCATTATCAATATCTTTCAACTTGAAACTCACTAACAATAGAAACTTACAAAGTACCTTCCTAAAACAGATGGTTGTGTTACAATAACTTACCATGGGACACTAAATGTGCAAGGCTATACACATGGATGTAGATGGATAGTCATGTGATAGTGAAGGGATGCATCCACATTAAAACTCTAAATTTTACGAAGAAAAATACTTAGGAGAAAGTCAAACTTTCATTAAATATAATGGATGTATTAAAAGAAATTTGGCACTAAACAATACAAGGCTCCAAAATGACTTGGTTAATCCAAATTTTCATTAATAGCTCAAAGTTTAATTATAATAAAAATTTGAATTATATTTAACTAGAGAGATGACCCTTCAATCAAATATTGAGCAACAAATAGTTAAGAGTATTTATTATATAATTTATTTAGTATTTATATTTTAAAAATTGTTGAATATTTAAAATCATATTTCTATTTAATAGCTTAGATAAATATTGAAAATGAAATTTATATTATAAAAAGTTATTTATGTTTAATTTTTTAAGTATATGAACATAATTTCTATGACATTATTATTGAGAATTGAAATCACTCTTCAACTATAAAAAAGAAAATTATATGTAAAATAAAAATAACTTTAACTAAAAGTTAAAATAACAAAATTTAATATAGACATCTCAAAATTCTTATATCATTTTTGTTTAATATATAAAGTAAATAATTTATTACATGTATTAAATATATCATTATCACAATTTAATTTTATTTACCATATTTTTAAAAACCATCATTCATTAATTAATAATTTCATTTGTGAGTTCTATTCTTTCAAAATAATTTTTACTATTTTTCTTCTGTTTGTTCTTTATTTATTTTAGTAGGCATGAAGAGTTTAACACTAAAGTTCTTGATAAAATAAAAACCATAAACAATACTTTTTGATAAGATATGATTATATAAATTACTTATAATTTCATTTTTTTTAGTGTATATTGAGATTAACATTACTATTAACAATATTTATAATTATTGTATTGAAATATACTATATTGTTTAGATTTAATTTAGTTGAATACAACCCAAAGTTAATACATGAGATAATGTCAATAATTCACCGGTACTACTAATCTATTGAAGTTCACTATATTTTTTCAAATTTGATTTAAGTGAATAGAGCTCAAAAAAAAATGCATGAGAGAGAGAAGTATAGGAGTAAAAATATCACATACCTGCTTACCATTGGACAGTAAATGCTCGGAACTATGTGTGAAGATAGGTGCTTAGTGTGGACACTAATGTCCTAAGCCTATGAACACCATTTTTCCAAATCAATTCTCATTCTTCTTCTAGCATAATTAATTATATAGTTATAATTATTTAATTATTTAATTTCTCTTTTTATTCTTCCCTAATTAATTAAATAAATTAATGTTTATTTAAATACATCACTAATTAACCCTTTCTCTCTATAATTAAACAAATTTTTTACTTATTTAATTTTTTTATTTTTCTACTATAATTAAATAATAATTTTAATTATTTAATTATTCATTAGTTTTTTCTTCAATAAATATATATTATTTTATTTAATTATTTCCTACTTTTCCCTCCTAATAATTATTTTTAATTATTTACTAAATTTCTTTTCCTCCACTTTCCAATTAAATAATTGGAAATTCACTTTCGCTCCAGCTACCTCTTTTTTGTACCAAATCTTATCTCTTATCTCAATTAATCTCTGCCCTTGATAAGGTTTTATTAACTTCTAATCTCCACCGTCCATCCTTAATTAAACCCTATTTTTTCCCTAACCCTATTTCCTTGTTTCTCGAAGTGATCTCATCCATTGATCTTTATTATTTAATCTTGGCCCTTCATTCAAATTTGGTTTTCTATAAAAGAGACTTATCAGTTTCATTCTGATCTTAAAGCCACGACTACTATCTTTGATATTTTGGTTTAATAGAGAGTGGAACTGCAATGAGTCGGAATAGTGGAATAGTTTCTCAGATCTATCTGGAGATGGGGACCTCTTGGTTTATAGTTGTAAGAGATATGGAACCCTTTGAGTGATAGAATCGATTGACCATGCAATCCCATCGTCTAGAAGATGCAAGGGTTACCAACAAAAGAAGAAATTTTGTTCTACATGAAAAGATGTCACGATGATGTGGCTGTGTGCGTCAAAAAGACCTATCAGGTGATTGTTATTATTGGATGTCTTTATCTTCTAAGAAAAACGAGATTTGTTATTTTGATTTATAGATCTCCCAACAGAGATGGGAAATTAGAGACGTTCGCTTGACTCAAATAGTGAAAGGAAGTATGACAATTAGCTTTTTTTCCAAGACTTTTAGTGCAGAATAAAAGAATCGACTGTTTTTCTAAAAATGGACAGATGTGGGTACGCATGATCTGGTGATTGCAATAACATGTTTTTTTATACTTTGGGGATGCAAGCTGTAATGCACTGGGCCCCTTGGAATTGTTATGTACAAGGGGAGAATGATAATGGTTTGTAAAAGTAAATCATTTACACATGCTTTGATTTTTTATGAGTTTGATGAGCAGCGGAGATCTAAATATGAAAATGTTGTATCACCCCATTATTTGTGTCCTAGAGCGATTTGTGTTGGGGGGATTATATTTGGATAATTTAGAAAAAACCATGTATATGGTTGAATATATATGGCTTTTACAAACCATTGCCATTCTCCCCCTCTACATAACAACTCCCAAGGCCCGGTGCATTATACCTTGCATCCCTAAAATATAACGAAACCTGCTATTGATATCTGCATTCAGATCATACGTACCCGCACCTGCTCCATCTTTAGAAAAGCAGTAGATTTTTTTATTTTGTACAAAAATTCTTGAAAAAAGGCTGATTGCCATGCCCCCTTTCACTTTTTTGTGCCAAGTGAACGCGTCTAATTTCCCATTTCTGTCCTGCAGATCTATAAATCAAAACAAAGAGTTCATTTCTTCTGACAAGATAAATATTTCCAATTACAACAGTTACCAAATAAGTGTTTTCCTTTGAATCAAACATGAGGTGCACAGCCACATCATCAGGATATTTTTTCATGTAAAATGATATACTACTTTTTCCTGTCACCTTTGCATCTTCAAGACACTCGGATTGCGTAGTCAATGGATTTATGTTTTTATATCCACACATTTTTCCCACTTACCTCTTATCTATTCCTATATATATTCCATTATATTCATTTAATTTTAGCATTTATGACACTTATACCTATCTTATGCACATGCTCTAATATAATTTCCAGTTATTGCCGGTATCCCCATTTTTTTTAATTCAAAATTTTTAAATTTCGAAGTTGGCAGAGAGTCGCCCTACCAGCTACCATGATGTTGTGAATACTAAATTGAAAGGATATGTAGAGAACTGCGAGTGGTCCAGGTTGCCCATGACTCAAGGAATTTTTGGTGTATGCTGCAGAATATACTACGAGATGCGTGAAATCGAGTACATTGTGTGACCAACAAATTGGAGTACTTTGATTGCATTACACTTGTAATTTCCTATTGCAATGGTAAATTTAAAAGAGGGCTTCTTACTAGCATGGCTATAAAGAGCCTGAGACAGTTTCAACTATCTCACCAATTCTAACAAAACATTTTTTTTTGTTGGGAACCTGGGCAACATGAATGGATGTCCATCAAATCCCTCCACCTTAATGTATGTGTAAGTAGAGAACTAAATGTACCATCCTACCATTGGTCGAATGACAATTTGTGCTTCCAGTGATATTCTTTTTGCTTTATCACGTTCCACTGTTCTGAACAGTTTCATGGAGAACAAATCATTGAATTTCTTATAATCATCTTTATATCCATGGATGGTGATCTGGGGTAAATGTGCATATATCAAACTATTTCCTACCTTTCTGCCCAACATACCAATCTATTTCAACCCTTGTTTGTTGGCCCTCATAGCATAGGAGTAAATAACATATAACAACATGTAAAAGCAGCTAGTTTTGGGAAATGTTGTTATCTGTTATATAATTTTTCACTTATAAGCTTTACCCAATACAATTGAACGAGACTTTCTATCAAATTGGACATTATTAAGAACATCCAGGGTTCAAATTTTCTTGCATCTCTTAAACCAGCTACCCTCGTCAGCAGAGTTATAATATCTTGCATTTCTTGGTTAAACATAGACCTCTGAATTACCTTGGTTGGTGGTGTAATTGGCTCTTGGCACCATTGGGTACTCCTAATTTCTCTAACATAGACCTCTGAATTACCTTGGTTTGTGGTGTAATTGGCTCTTGGCGCCATTGGGTACTCCTAATTTCTATATTGTGTTCTTCAACATTCCGATATGTCTTACCCTTGGCTTTCATATCATCATTTTACATTTGTGTGTAAATGGGGAGACCAAATGTGTATATGATTTCTTTCTGTGAGAGGTCTACATAAATTATCCCTTCTTTCTCAATGACCCTTTTGCTTTGGCTGTAGTAATGCATACATTGCATAACTAATTCAGGGGCCTCCATTGCTGGTGGAAAGCCTCCTGTTAAAGGTAAACCATTTTTTTGTAACATTC
>VDFB02144639.1:107493-228996 GCA_007258455.2 Sequoia sempervirens | reverse complement strand
GTTTTTCCACAAAAATAACACCAATTTGTGTACATCCCTTGTTGAACCCCCTTTAATCTCAACCATTTCAAAATAAATTAGTAGTTTAGAAAGTAGAATCGTAGCATTCCATCCTTTTGTTTTGTTCCATCTCAAAATTTTGAGTGTAACTATCCTCAATTTCACGTCCAAGGTCAGCATTTCCTGATTTTAGAAAAAAAGTGGCCACTTAAGCCCCCTTTTTGGGAACCATCTTGGTGCACTTACCCTAATATATATATATATATATATTTAAATATTTATACATTAACTAAAATATTGAAATAATATTTTAATATTATACATCATAAAGTAATATATTATATATTAAATACATAAAATTCGTAAGAGATTATCATAAATTGTATATTATATATTACATTATAAACTATATTGTATATTATATATTAAATTATAAACTTTATTGCATTTTTAAATCATATATTATAAATTGTATAACATTTTTGCAACTCAATATAAAACATATATATCCGATTTGAATCAGATATCCATATATTTGACAAAAAAAAATGCCTAGGGATTAGCCTCGGGCTTGCTTTTGGATTTTGGTTTGGACCGCCAATCCTAAGAAGTCAACACAAAAAATGTGTTTAAAAACTTACCTTTCTTTTCTAGACTTCGCCCATGTGGTTGACGACTTTTTTTTACCCAAAATTGATGAAACGAAAAGGGTTTGTAAGGAGCTTCTCAAATTTCCACCAATATAAATTATACTTTAGTTTGAATCTAATAAATAATTATTATTCATTTTTTATTAGAATTACGACTAAAGTCTTGATTGATAGTCTAATTGAAAAACATCTATATCTTTCAAATTGTATCACATTTTTTGAATCCAAAACATGTGTCACATTCTATGATTCGCATACTATAGGATTAAAAAAAAAAGAATTTCATGAAGTTTTGACCAAGTTAAGGTGGTCAGACATACGAGTTTTTATATTTTTTAAAAGTTGTAATAAAAAATTCATAGTTAATTATTTACTTGGAAAAAAATTACAAAAAAATATGTATCACATCTAGACACGAGTCCTCTATTTATATCTAAAATCTTATAAAAAAATATTATCATTTTATTATGGTTAGGGTGGTCAGACAAACACCTTATTTTTCCCCTGAAATTTAAGTACTACTGCATTAAAATTTCAATTTTTCACCAAATAGATTTCTTTTTTAGAATAATAAACCTAGTAGTTTAGAAACAAAATTCAATTTGCTACAGATTCTATTCTTACATATTTTTGAAATAATATAGATAACTTATTCAAATTTTTACGTTAAGTTGCCTAACTTTGATTTTTCTAAATTTTCATTGCCACTTAAGGGCCTATTTTTTCCATGATGATCCTGCACATACCCTCCTACTGGAACTAAGTATTTCTTACACCTCAAACAAAAATTCAATAAGCTGAAAAAATTGATTAGTTGATTTTTTTTATTATAAATTTTATGTATTATTAAATTAATATATTAATAAAGTTATAAATTATAAGACTTAAAAAACTTTCATCTATTACTTTTTTTTGGAATTGTACTCAATATTTTTTAAAATTCATTTAGTATATTTAATAATATTTTCAAAATTAAAATAATAAAATTACTTAATCATTTTTAGCACTTACTATTAATTGTTTTGATTTTTAGATTAAAATATCATAAAAACTTTGAATATACAACAATTAATCAAAATCTTATCATATGTAATTTAATTAAAAACTATTTTTTTTGGTCGGTAATATAGTTAATTTTATTAATAAAAAACTAGATTACATATCAGTTTGCATTACAACATTAACTTAAAATTCCTTTTCCAACATCACAAACCTCCTATATCAACTCCCTTATCCTTGCCTCCTATTCATACATTACTCAACTCAAATAAAGTATCATTACAACAATATAAGCTTCCCAAACAATCCCCGGAAAACCCAGCCTAAAAACCATTAACCCCTTAAAGAGACCCCTTAACAGGTCTTAGGATTGGAGCACTACTTGGTCATCCCATCGTCTGCAACCTAAGGACCACTACAAAAGATTTCTTCTCAAATTTCTTTGCTCTCTTTCCTTTAACCATTTGCCAACCATCTTCCACCCTTGCAGCCTCCTTCTGCCATTTAAAAGCTTCAATAAAAAAACCAATTTTTTTGACTCTGTGCATCTGCCTTCCGTTTCTCAGTTTCCTTCTCTTGTGGCCTTGCCCCGCCTTTCTTCTCCTGACATTCTAGTGTTGCTGCCCCATTTTTGGACTCCTTTTCACCTCCATTTAGGCCATTATTATCACTGTTCACAACTAGACTTCCTTCCTATACCAGGGTCTGACTGGTCTGCTGCTATTCCTCCCTTGTAGCATCATTTATCGAAGCCTTCTCTTCCTGACCCAGAACTCCAGGTACCTGACCCTCCTCTTCCCTTCCTTTCACCTGAGGACTCGCTTGCTTCTCTTTCTCTTTCTCCACTGTGTAATGTTGAGACGCAAAATCTTTCCACCAAGAAACATATTTATTTGTTCCTTTTTTGGAAAATTGAGCAACTAAGTGCCTTATTTTATAACAAATTATGCACCTAAAGGGCACCCCGTCATAATCAAGGGGCTGTACCCAACATTCTTTCAAAGTTTTTAACTATATTTCTTCTGGAAACTCCCTAGACACGTCTATCTGCACCAAAATCCAGGCAAAGGTCGAATGCATAAGGTTTGAGGACCCCTCATCCACCATTAAAAAGCTTCCTAAAGAGTTCCCTATAGCTTCCAGGAATGAATCAAACTAGAATTGCAGAGGAAAGTTAGGAAGTCTTACCCAGAGAGGAACCCACTCAAACACTTCGGTAGTTGGGTTAAAAGTCGAGTGCCAGGGCTTTAGCAACAGTGTGTATTTTTCTTCCCACTCCCAGTGGTAATCACATAAGATCTTGTGTCTGTCCTGCTCCTTTTAAAAAACAACAATGAAGAAACCTTTAGCCATAGGGTAAATTTGATTAACATACCCTTCCACAACATGCTTCCAATAGTTAGAAATCCACTGATGGAGATCAGAAAAGCTTGGCCAAAATCCCTTGAATCTCCTAATCAAGCCCAACCCAACAAAAAATTTCTCATTAAAGGCCACCTCTTGTTCAAGCTCGACATCTAGCTCCATTGTGATTTCTTTGGATGAAGGAGGAAATATAGAGTCCCCTCCTTCCCTTCCTGTTGTTGCTTTGTTTGACATCTTCAACTTTTGAGAGGGCCCTACTTTGTTCCTCCCAGTGTCAGGCACCTTGGGTCCTTCAACTCCAATGCCCCCTTTGCTGTGTGCACCAGGTTGTCTAATCCTCTGGTCACTCTACGCATTGCGATCTCCACCAAGCATCCTATCTCTGTCTCCTCTGTGGCTTGAAATCTGCCCAACATTTGTTGTTTGATTGCCTTGTTCAGTATTCTTGCTTCTACCAACTCCATCTAGTTGTAAACCACGATATTTCCCCTAAGATGCCTGTCCCAAGCTCAACCCAGAAAAACCCTAGTTTCCTCAGATGCCCACTAATGACCACTATCTTCCATCGCGCTACCTAGGAGATAATTTTTATTAAAAACTATTTTATCTTTAAGAGAAAATCCATATGAACTTTAAAGAAAAAATTTAGATTTGTCTAAGTTTATTTCATTCTACTATTTAGCATTTATTATTAATTGTTTTGATTTTTGAGATAAAATATTAGATAATGAAAATGAGAGATAAAAATTGCAATTAGTTTCAATGTGTTTGATAATGACAATAATTAACCAAAATCTTATCATATCTAATCTTTTTAAAAATCTATTTCATCTTTAACAGATAATCCATAATATCTTTAAGGGAAAAATCTAGATTTGTCTAAGTTTATTTCATTCCATTATTTAACAATTATTATTAATTGTTTTGATTTTTAACATAAAATATTAAATAATAAAAATTGGAGATAAAAGATGCAATTAATATGTTCCAAAGCGTTGGATAATAATAACAATTGACCAAAATCTTATCATATCTATCTTATGAAAAACTACTTTATTTTTAAATAAGATCCTTAATTTCATTAAACATTAAGCTAAAAATCTAGTTTTGTTCCTTTTTTCTTGTACATTGAGGTCACCACTTTCTTTATTGCTACATGGAATACTTCTACTAGGTTTTAGGTAACCTTATTAGTTTGTAAATTTGGATGACTTTATTTCAAAAAGACATTAACTATGGAATGGTAAATATGGACATTTAGAATGGTACACAATTTTATTTATTGATATAAATTTTTAATTATATGAAGTTTTCTATCTTTTTATTATTTTACCAATGTTTAAGATAATATTAAAGGTAATCTTATAGACAAATTATAAGTATTATTTAGTAATATCTCCCTTTAAAATGGGACATGATTTTGAAGTTTAAAATGAGTAAGCTATAGTGGTCCATCTAGAGGCAATTTAGGCAAGTTCAACTCCATGGTGTCTTATGGTCAAATTTGAGTGTTCAAGATAAAAGATTTTTAATCTTTTTTTTTGTTAAAATGTTGTTTGGGATGTTAATACCAAATTTTAGCAATAATATTAATATGATTGACGTTGAGGGAAATCAACTTATGATTATTAGGAGCATGAAGATGAGGTCAATTACCCATCAAATTTTAAGAATATCTTTATAAAAAGACACACAAATATATGGAGTAACTTCATTCTCTACTCTAATTCTATATTACTTGCTATAATTAAAAAATGTAAAAAATCTAAGTTTTCTTAAAATAAATCATTTGTTTTTTTCAAACTAAGAATGCAGTGTTTTTTTAACTAGCATACATATATTAAATATTAATATATAAAAAATACGCCAAGAGTTATCTTTTCTTGAGGCACCTATTTTCATCAACTTATTCAAAACAACAATAAACTGCCCATATGCTATCACATTTTAATCAATCAAATAATATTTGAGCAAAATAAATCAAGCGAAAAGACTCAACAGTGAAATAAAGCTAGAAAAGACTCAATAGCACATTAGAGGTTAAATGCAAAGATGCTTAGTTGTCTTATAGTTCCTTGCGAAATTTGAATTGACTAATTTTAATTATAATTTGATTTTCAATACATATGTTCAATTTCTTCTTTAAACAAATATGATACAATTGTCAATTAAGATAAAATCAAATATTATATTTATGTATTTTCTTCACAAAACCTTGCCAAGTTCCAAACCAAATGAGCCCTAGCAAGTCTAACAGATTCAACTTGGGAGACTTTCCATCCCACTCAATAATAAAACAACCACAAATAAAAAGCAATAAACCTTACGACTCCTTAAATCTTTGTTTTGTTTTGAATCAGTTATGATTCAACCTCTTTTAATAGAGGTCTTCTTGAATTCAAAATAAGAACATTTAAAGAAAGCTGTGAATAAAACATATTTAAAACTGCTTTAAAAACAAACCAAAGAAAATAAAAACTATTGAAAAATAAACAAAAATAAAATAAATACACTATTGAAAAACAAACAAAAAAAATTACAAATAAATACATTGAAATTTCTTATAATTATAAAAAATGTATTTGTGTTACTACTATAAATAAATGTTCACTTTAAAAACTTAAAAATTTATTACATGACACTAAGTATTTAGTTTCAATAGAAGTTTTGATGAATTTGTGAATAAAACAATTTTAAAACTGCTTAAAAACAAAACAAAAAAACAAAAAACTATTGAAAAATAAACAAAAATAAATAAATACATTATTGAAAAAAAATGAAATACTATTGCAACGAGAAAAAATGATGAAAATAATTTCCATAACATCTAAAAACGTCTACATACAATGAATGTAGTACATATTTTAGAGTGAATAAAATTTCAAATCTACTTGAAAAAAAGTCTACATACAATGAAATACAATGAATGTAGTTCATTGACGGAAAATTCACCGTCAACAATTCACCGCCACCAACAATTCACAGCCATGAAAAATTCACCGTCAACAATTGACTGTGAATTTTCCATGGTGAATTGCTGGCCGTAAATTTACCCTATGCCCCATAGAATATAATAGATCCAAGAGATTTCGCGCGATTTTCAAGTGGAGTGCTTTTAACTTTTTCATCGCCACAAAAACTGACTTCAACACATTGGATCTCAAGTCGTGGAGGAACAACTTTATTGAGCCAAAGCATCGAAAAATCCCTGCATGTACGCATTTACCAGATAAGGAACGCAACGTACGGTCTCGGTGCGTTTGTTGTATGAATTTCCTTCTAGAAGCCCGCCGTCTTAAAGCAGGGATGAAAATTAGCAGTCGTACGTCATAATAGCATGCTCGTGTGCAAATATAGTTAGTTTATGTGATTTCGGATGAAGAAAATTAGTGGAGGTTGAGACTACCAATTTGCTACAGAGCTTATTTCATTCATTTGCGGAACAAAATAGGGAAGGCCGTTCCAAATAATCAATTTCATCTGCTGATTGACGAGGCAAATGCAATCACAACATCCCGATTTCCGGAATACCGTTTTGAAATAGCATATCACATCACAAATCGTTGCAGAGTGTGCACAAAACTGTGAAATCCATGGCAAAGTGCGGCTTGTTGTTCCCGTTTGTACTTTCTCTGTTATTTTTGTGCTGCCATGGATCCACTCGCACTCAGCGGCAAGCCCTGAAAGCCCATCTCAAGGCAAAACAATCCACTTCACAAACCCACCTGGAATGGACGCCTCCATCCATTGATGCACAACTTTTCGACTCTAAAGTGGAAACCTTTAATTCCAAAGTAAGGCAGTCAAAAGATTTGATTAAAGCTCTGCCTGGGCAGCCCAAAGACGTGGGATTTAAACAGTATTCTGGGTATGTGACAGTGGATGCCAGGACAGACAGAGCACTTTTCTACTACTTAGTTGAGGCTGCAGATGAGCCTTCTTCAAGCCTTTGATTCTCTGGCTTAATGGAGGTATGTATGAATGCTCTTTAAAACTTTACTAGTCCTCCCTGGATAATATGATGCTAGGGAAAAGTGTGTTTTAACAGGGCCAGGGTGCTCTTCTCTTGGATATGGAGCATTCCAGGAATTGGGTCCTTTCCGTGTCAATTCAGACGGCAAGACACTTAGCAGTAACCCCTACGCATGGAACCAAGGTCAGTCATGGCTTGCTTTAGATCAATGTTCTTCTTTGTACTAGATTTTTTGTAAGTCAATAGGTTTGAAACATGGTTATCCGATCCTCATATTGCTTGTAAATCTACAGTGGCAAATGTGGTGTTCTTGGATTCACCCATCGGTGTTGGATTTTCATACTCTAATACATCCTCTGATTACGATGTCGGTGGCGATCAAATGACAGGTAATTTACATACATTTGCATTTTGCAATCTTGGATCTAAACCCCACAAGAAATGCTTACCAATCTCATTAGTTCTCATTAGTTTCATGATATGTATTTCAGCACTGTACAATTATGTCTTTCTCTTAAACTGGTTTGAAAGATATCCCCAGTACAAATATCGCGATTTCTACATAGCAGGTGAAAGCTACGCTGGTAAGTAAACACTATTACTGTCATTACATGATGTATTCCGCCATTATTGTACAGTACAAGCTTGACGTTGGACTTAAAATTGCAAATAGAACTACTTTAACAGTTACCAAGGCCCAATATACACATCTGATCCACTTTTTTCCTTCCCTGTTTGAGAATGTAGGTAATTATATACCAGAATTGGTAGACCTGATTATGAAGTACAATAGCACACGTACATCTTTCATGAGGCTGTTAGGAGTCATGGTGGGGCCTCTAATTCTCTCAACTTTAATCAAAATTATGTCTATGGGATGCTTGCTCTTTGGTTTTTTACCTTGACTTCCTTACTTTAACTCACTGCAGATCGGAAATGGGATCATGCATTCTAACACAGATTCCAAAGGAAATATAGATTATCTGTGGTCTCATGCACTGATTTCTGATCAAGTATACGAAGGACTTCTTAGATATTGCGATTTTTCAAGCATATACGCCCCTAGTTCATCTCTATGCGATAATTTTTCCAATCAAGCTGAAACCGACTATGGAAATATAGATCCCTATAATATATATGCTCCACTATGCACTGCTGACGAACCCAATTCCATATCTGTGAACAATCCCACGGTAAGATTTTTTTAATTGTTTGTTTCCTTGTTAATAAATCACTAAACTATGAGTTATAACAGTAAACTGATTAAATTCTCATTCACAGGTTAAGGGTGTGTGGATTCTAAGGAAAGGATAGAATAGTGTAGGTTGAGTGAACTGATTTCTGTAGGCCGTCCAGTACAGCTGTGTTGTCAACGTTTTTTTGGTAGTTATTATTTTGCATTTATAAAAGTTTTCTCATACTTTCAAAACCTATTCTTTTATGTGTAGATTTATACACCATATTTTTTGTTCTTTGTGTATTTATAAAAGATTTCAGATCTTTTCAAAACCTACTTTTTTATGAATAGAGTTTTGCACCATATCTCTTGTTCTTCATAGTATGATCGATGGACCGATGTTCAACTGACTTTATGTTGATGTTTTGATATATTTAGATTCTTGTTCTTCATAGTATGATGGATGGACCGATGTTCGACTGAATTTATGTTGATGTTTTGATATATTTAGATTTTAAGAACCTGCAAAAACTTATCATATACAAAATTTATGATCCCTTCAAAACTAATTTATCTTAATCAAAAAATAAATTAATAGTACTCTGATTTATTATTGGAAATGACCATGAAGGGAAATGGATTAAATGGAATGCCTGATCCTTGTGGTGAAGACTACGTAGAGTCCTACTTGAATATCCTTGAAGTTCAGCGAGCAATGCACGTAAACCGTGATTTAATATATATGAAGGAATACAACTTGTGCGGGTATGTTGTGAGATATATAAAATTGTACTACTTTTATTTTTCGATAAAAATAAGGTTTTTATGTGACTAAAATATGTTCTTGTCTATGTTTGTGATATAAACAGGTCGATTTCCTATTTCGATTCAGCTCGCTCAGTGCTTCCAATATATCAAAAAATGTTATCAAAAGGATTGCGTGTGCTAGTTTACAGGTATAGTTTTTATACTTGGAAAATGAAACTAATCTTACAACACGGAATATAGGAATAATGGTAGTGATAGAGGAGTTACATTTCTGAAGATTGATAATAGAAAATATGTGAGCTTTTGAATTTAATTGTGTAAGTTTTTGATTGACGTTTCGGATCACATCTAAATCGGCTCTTAAAGTCTCAATATTTAAACTTTTTTCTTTTCGCTTCAAAATCTTTATTTTGTTTAATCGTTGATTAGTTCTATGTAAATTACTACACTTGTGCAAATTTACAAATATGTGCATAAGATAACATGATGGGTTTTGAAAGTGCAGTGGAGATGTAGATTCAGTGGTACCTGTGTTGGGGACAAGATTATCCTTAAATGTACTAAAGCTTAAGATTCAAACAAGTTGGTATCCATGGATGAATGGGGATAATGATGTAGGGGGCTATTCTATAATTTACAAAGGTGGATTAACATTTGCAACTGTGAGAGGAGCTGGCCATGAAGTACCAAGCTATCAACCTTCTCAATCCTTAACCATGGTTAAATATTTTGTGGCAAACAAAGACTTACCAGCGCCAAAGACAGTAGAATAGCCTAGCACCCAATCATAGCTTATATAGTGCATTTGTATTTAGTGTAGAGTCAAATCAATTTGTCATGCAAGATTTATTTGGGCATTCATTTAGTCAATTAGATTGGTGAACGACTTTTCATGAGTTCTCACATCAATGAAAGTGGACATTAGGTATTTTGTAACACAAGTTGGAGGTTATTAATCATGAATGCCTAAGGAGTACATCATTGAATGATATACCAAGGAGAAAAGGAAAATAAAAATAGAATGAGATATTCTTTTAGACAATTCATTTATATAAATATTGGCTTATTGCATGTTGAGTAAAATATATTTCAATTAAATTTTCACAATTAAAACATCTACTAAAATTAATTAATTAGAAGTTTTAAATGATGCACATATGTAATCCCCTTTAAGAGTGAATATTATTTGATGATTTTTTTTTAATATTGTTAAATAATTAGTAGGTAGGTTATTTAGTGTGAGCATTGCCTAGTGGAATTAAGTATTTTTCATGCCTAAGAAAATTTCAATCAGTTGGAAAAAAATCCCATTAGTTGATTTTTTTATAAATTATGTATTAATAAAATTATAAATTATAAGACTTACACATATTTTATTCATTAAAAAAATCTTAAGAAATGTATTCTATTTTTCTCAATTGATCTAATATATTTAATAATATTTTTCAAATGAAAAAATAACTACTATTTATCATTATTTAACACTTATTCTTAATTATTTTGATTTTTAAGATTAAAAGATAAACATTGCATATAATATATTTCAATATATAATAATTAATCATATCATATCTAATCTTATTAAAAAATTATTTTATCCTTATTCTTAATTATTTTGAATTTTTAGTTTAAAAGATAAACATTGCATATAATATATTTCAATATATAATAATTAATTATATCATATCTAATCTTATTAAAAAAATATTTTATCCTTAATAGATAATCTATAATTTCTTTAAAGGAAAAATCTAGATTTGTGTAAGTTTATTTCATTCTACCATTTATTATTAATTGTTTTGATTTTTGAGATAAAATTAAGTAATAAAAATTAAAAAAATATAATTAATATGATTTATCATTATTTAGCACCTACTATTAATTGTTTTGATTTTTGAGATTAAAATATTAGAAAAAAATTGAAGATAAACATTGCAATTAATATGTTTCAATGTGTATAATTATGACAACATAGCAACAACATACTAACTGTTTATGATATATTTAGACTATGTTAAAACTAGCATACATATATTAAAATTAATATATATAAAATACGTCATCAAGAGTATCTTTTCTCGAGGCGCTTATTTTCATCAACTTATTCAAAACAATAGTAAATTGCTCATATTATGCTATCACCATTTCAATCAATCAAATAATATATGAGAAAAATAAAACATGCGGAAAGAATCAATAGCACTTTAGAGGTTAAACACAAAGATGCTTAGTTGTCTTATGAGTTCCCCGTGAAATTTGAATTGACTAATTTTAATTATAATTTGATTTTCAATACATATGTCCAATTTCTTCTTTAAACAAATAAAGAGCCCTAACAAGTTCAACAGACTCAACTTGTGAGACTTTCCATTGCATTGAATAATAAAACAACCACAAATAAAAAGCAATAAACCTTAGAGTTGTTAAGCTATTAAACAAGGACATTGAAAAGCACAATTGAAACATGTGATTTAGAGATGTAGAGTACCGAAAGAGATTAAAGCCATTAATCAAAGCAATCCATATATGTCATAAACAATTGACCCAATGAAGAGAGAACATCAAGGAGTAGATGATCGAGAAAATACTTGGAAAATAATATTGTTGATAGTATTAATTTTTGCTATGATGCCCGACTCCTTGAATCTTTATTTTGTTTTACTGCAACAACAGATTATAACAATGCAATTGGTTTCAACATAACTAAATTTTTTTTTTTTACTACAACAAAAAATTATAACAATGCAATTGGTTTCAACAGGACTAAAGCCAAATTTGTGACAGCTAAACTCAAGTGAATCCAAAAAATGTAAAGCCAAGCCTACAAGAAATCCAGCCCGAGGAGAATAAAGCCAAACCTGCAACAACGAAGTTTTGAAACGGTTATGATTCAACATCCTCTTTTAATAGAGGTCTTCATGAATTCAAAGATAAGAACATCTAAAGAAAGCTATGAATAAAACACATTTAAAATTGTTTTAAAAACAAAGCAAAAAAACTAAAAACTATTGAAAAATAAATAAAAAATAAAATAAATACACTATTGAAAAATAAACAAAAAAAATTACAAATAAATACATTGAAATTTCTTATAATTATAAAAATATAGTTTTGTTACTACTATAAATAAATGTTCACTCTAAAAACTTAAAAAAATATTACATGACACTAAGCATTTAATTTTAATTTATTTAATAGAGGCCTTCAAATCCCTGCCTAGACCTTAGCGGTGTATACTGGTTTGGTCCCAACTTGGTTCAGAGGTAAATAAAGTGGTGGCTGATCTTGGAGGACATGCATGTGATCTAGTTTCCTTTCGACACGTGCTGCTCTTGGACCAGTGGAGTGTAAAAAAATCTTTATAATATATAATGTATAAACATTCAAAATAAAAATAATCTATAAATATATATTATAAAATAAAAAAAAGTAGTGATTCACCAAACAAAAAATAAAAATAAAAATAATGTATAAAAATATTTATAATATATAATGTATAAACATTCAAAATAAAAATAATCTATAAATATATATTATAAAATAAAAAGATCTTTATAATTATACGAATGATGAAATACTATTGCAATGAGAAAAAATGATGAAAATAAATGCCACAAAAGGATAACTCTCAAGTATTTTATATAAATAATAATATTATATAAATACTAATTTATTATAATAATTACTATAATTAAATTAATTATAATTATTAAATTTTAGTATTAATATATAATGTATAAACATTCAAAATAAAAATAGTGTATAAAATATATATTATAAAATTAAAAAAATCTTTATAATTATACCAATGATGAAATACTATTGCAATGAGAAAAAATGATGAAAATAAGTGCGAGAAAAATGATCTCTCAAGTATTTTATATAAATTATAATGTTATATAAATACTAATTTATTATAATAATTACTATAATTAAATTAATTATAATTATTAAATTTTAGTATTAATAATAAAAATGAAATCATTATAAAATTGATTATGATATAAAAAAAAGTACTTTAGAATGAATAAACTATCAAATCGATTTAAAACCATTTTAAAATCTACTTTAAATCTATTTGAAAAAACGTCTACATACAATAAATGTACGTCAAATTCAAACTAGAAGTTTTTCTTCACATTAAATTTTGTTTTTTTATAACAATGATATTAGTATCCAGTTTATTTTAGAAAGTTCTGATTCATCTCATTCAATGAAAATCTGGGATACATAAAATAAGTAGAAAATATCATCCTTTGACGACAAACACTTAAAAAGCTTTTGATATGTAGAGTCACATTGCTTGTAAATCTACAGTGGCAAATGTGGTGTTCTTGGGTTCACCCATCGGTGTTGGATTTTCATATTCTAATACATCCTCTGATTACGATGTCGGTGGCGATCAAATTACAGGTATTTATATACATTTGCATTTTGCAATCTTGGATCTAAACCCCACAAGAAATGCTTACCAATCTCATTAGTTTCATGATATGTATTTCAGCACTGTACAATTATGTCTTTCTCTTTAACTGGTTTGAAAGATATCCCCAGTACAAAAATCGCGATTTCTACATAGCAGGTGAAAGCGACGCTGGTAAGTAAACACTATTATTGACATTACATGATGTATACCGCCATTATTGTACAGTACAAGCTTGATGTTGGACATAAAATTGCAAATATAACTACTTTAACAGTTACCAAGGTCCAATATACACATCTGATCACTTTTTTCCTTCCCTGTTTGAGAATGTAGGTAATTATATACCAGAATTGGTATCCATGGATGAATGGGGATAATGATGTAGGGGGCTATTCTGTAATTTACAGAGGTGGATTAACGTTTGCAACTGTGAGAGGAGCTGGCCATGAAGTACCAAGCTATCAACCTGCTCGATCTTTAAGCATGGTTAAATATTTTGTAGCAAACAAAGACTTACCAGCGCCAAAGAGAGTAGAACAAAATAGCACCCAATTATAGCTTATACAGTGCATTTGTATTTAGTGTAGAGTCAAATCAATTTGTCATGCAATATTTATTTGGGCATTCATTTAGTCAATTAGAGTGGTGAACAACTTCTTATGAGTTCTCACATCAATGGAAGTGGACATTAGGTATTTTGTAACACAAGTTGGAGGTATTAATCATGAAGGCCTAAGGAGTACATCATTGAATGATATACCAAGAAGAAAAGGAAAAATAAAAATAGAATGAGATTCTTTTAGACAATTCATTTATATAAATATTGGCTTATTAAATGTGGAGTAAAATATATTTCAATTAAATTTTCACAATTAAAACATCTACTAAAGTTAATTAATTAGAAGTTTGAAATGATGCACATATGTAATCCCCTTTAAGAGTAAATATCATTTGAATTTACAATTATGAGAAATTATTATTTTTAATATTTTTAAACAATTAGTCCATGGGTTATTTAGTGTGAGCATTTCCCACTCGAATTATGTATTTTTCATGCTTAAGAAAATTTCAATTAGTGGAAAAAAAATCCCATCAATTGACTTTTTATATAAATTATGTATTAATAAAATTATAAATTATAAGACTTACACATATTTCATTCATTACAAAAATCTTAAGAAATGTACTCAATATTTTTCTCAATTGATTTAATATATTTAATAATATTTTTCAAATGAAAAAAAAACCTATTTTAACACTTATTCTTAATTATTTTGATTTTTAAGATTAAAAGATAAACATTACATATAATATATTTCAATATACAATAACTAGCATACATATATTAAATATTAATATATATAAAATACGTTGAGAGTTATTTTTTTCATCAACTTATTCAAAATAACAATAAATTGCCCATATGCTATCCCCATTTCAATCAATCAAATAGTGAAAAGATTCAATAGTGAAATAAATCTAGAAAAGACTCAAGAGCACATTAGAGGTTAAACACAAAGATGCTTAGTTGTCTTATGAGTTCCCAGTGAAATTTGAATTGACTAATTTTAATTTTAATTTAATTTTTAATTAAGATAAGATCAAATATTAAATTTATGTATTTTCTTCACAAAGATACAAGATAAGGTAACCAAATCCTAGTTTTGATTCTAGCGCATATTAAGAAAATGTAACCTTGCCAAGTTCCAAACCAAATGAGCCCTAGCAAGTCCAATAGACTCAACTTGGGAGACTTTCCATCCCACTCAATAATAAAACAACCACAAATAAAAAGCAATAAACCTTACGACTCCTTGAATTTTTGTTTTGTTTTACTGCAATAGATTATAACAATGAAATTGCTTTCAACAAGACTAAAGATAAGAACATCTAAACAAATTTAAAATTGCTTTAAAAATAAAGCAAAAATAAATAAAAACTATTGAAAAAAAATAAAAATAAAATAAATACACTATTGAAAAATAAACAAAAAAATATTAAAAAATACTAATTTATTATAATAATTACTATAATTAAATTAATTATAATTATTAATATTAAATTTTAGTATTAATAATAATAAAAATGATCATTATAAAATTGATTATGATATAAAAAATAAGTATTTTAGAGTGAATAAGATATCAAATTGATTTAAAACCGTTCTTAAATCTGTTTTAAATTGCTTGAAAAAATGTCTACATACAATGAATGTAAGCTGCATCATGACATGCGAACGTCAAATTCAAACTAAAGAGTTTTTACTTACATTGAATTTTGCTTTTTGCTGGATGCATTGTAATATGGTGTAATTAATCATATCATATTTAATCTTATTAAAAAATAATTTTATCTTAATAGATAATCTACAATTTCTTTAAAGGATAAAATTAAATAATAAAAATTAAAGAAAATTTATAATTAATATGATTTATCATTATTTAACACTTACTATTAATTGTTAAATTGATTTTATTAAACTAAAAATCTAATTTTGTCTAGATTTATTTTATATTCTACTAAACTAAGTGATAGAATTATTTAGTGCTCTCTCTTCTAAGCACTTTGGTTGTATCTCTTTTGTGATTGAATAAATTTTTACCCCTCTTTTAGTCAAAAAAAAAAAAAAGAAACATTTCGAGTTACTTGAAGTTACTTTGAATTTCAAGTAACTTTAAAATTTACGACGACTCCTTTTTGCTTGTACATAGAGCCACCACTTTCTCTATTCCTATGGAATAGAGCTAATACTGCTACTAAGTTTCACTTATCTACGCTAGTGTTGTAAATTTAGATGACTTTATTTACAAAAAGACATTAATTTGGAAATGGTACATTATTTTTTTATTAATAA
The DNA here is from genome assembly GCA_007258455.2 of Sequoia sempervirens. NCBI lineage: Eukaryota > Viridiplantae > Streptophyta > Pinopsida > Cupressales > Cupressaceae > Sequoia > Sequoia sempervirens. The sequence continues at coordinate 212,784 of VDFB02144639.1, read as the reverse complement.
AAAATTCTAATTATATGCAGTTTTCTATCTTTTTATCATTTTAAGAATGTTTCAAATAACAATAAAATTTATCTTATAGATAAATTATAACTATTATTTAGTCATATCTTCCATTAATGGGGCATGCTTTTGAAGCTTAAAATGAGTAAGTCCACCTAGAGGCAATCTAGACAAGTTCAACTCCATGGTGTCTCATGGTTGAATATGAGTGTGGAAGATAAAAGATGTTTGATCTCAATTTTTGTCAAAATGTTGTTTGAGATATTAATATCATATTTCAGCAATAATGTTAATATGATTGAGGTTTAGGGAAATTAACTTATGATTAATGTGATCATAAAAATGAGATCAATCACCCATCAAATTTTAAGAATATCTTTATAAAAAGACACATAAATATATGGATTAACTTCCTTTTCTATTTGAACTTTATATTACTTGTTATTGCAGAATGAATTCTATACCAACAAAAATCAATATGGAAAATGCCAATGTACATGACATCAATGATGTCACTCATCTTTTATTAATACCTATGAATTATGAATAAATAATTAATATGTTAAATTTTTTAATTAGTACTTATAAATTAAATTATAGACGTCCTCTCAACCACATAAAATAAAATGGGTGTAACAGTTGCACCTCTGTTGGTTTAACTATTGTTTTATTAAAAGTATTAGTGAAAATATTTTCAGTCAATTTAAAATAACATTATTATAATTTTATATCATATTTTAACATGGAAAATTAACGTAAAAAATATTAAATTACCTTATGTAAAGAAATACATTGTAGTCAACATAGAGAATGTCCTCCTTCAGAATAGACAACAACTAGAGAAAACTGCAACATCACCCAAAACCAACTGCCTTCAAAATGAACAAACTCCATACAAAAACTGTAAAGATTTTTTTTTTATATGTCCCTATGGACCCAGTGATCAGAGAAACAATAGCCAGCCAAGGAAGAAGGAAAAAATAGAGTGCAGCTGAAAATATATTTTTCTTTCAATAAAGAATGCTCCTGTATACCACTGCGTGGAGGTTTTGAGGAGATTTTTTTAACAAATGTCATGGCATATTACATTTGTCAAAAAGTTCTTAATCAACGTTTTTAGAAGGGAGACAAAACACAACAACTATCAATAGCAGTCAAGTATTAGCGTTTTCAGTCTTTCTTTTAATGCTTAACATGCAAGCATCCATCTTTTGTCTTAACCTTTTAAATTTTTCTTGGTAAAAATATCTGTAAGCTGATCACTGGTTTTCCGAAGTTATCTTTAGCAATAAGATTTCTAACAAAATGATGTGGGATATTAATATGTTTGGTTCAATTGTGGATTTTTTTTTTAGTGATAGAAAATGTCGATTTATTATCACAATGTATGATTGTTGGTTTATTATGGTTCTTTAAATCTACCATAATTCTTTTTAACCATATTGTTTGAAAGGATGTTGAAGTTGTAACAATATATTCCATTTTTGTTGTTGACAAAGATACTAATGATTATTTTTCGAAGACCAAGAAATGGCACCTGAACCCAAACTAAACACATAATTTGAAGTAATTTTTCTGCCATCAATAGATCTAGCACAATCATTGTCTTTATATCCAATTAAATCAAAATCATCTGTAAATATATAAAAATGTCAAAACTACTTGTACAACAAACATACCTTAGAACCTTTTTCATTTTACTAGATTTTGCACAAACCTTGAAAGAAAATTAACATTCATGATATCTAGTCTAGAAGCTATAAGATACATAAGATGACCAACCAAACTCATGTAAAATGTTGAATTTACCTTTTTTGAACCATCATCCTAGAAACCAATTTCATATTCATGTTTAAAGGTATGCTAATTGGTTTACAAATTTTCATTCTAAATCTATTAAGTGAATCATTAGGATATTTTCATTGTGAAATAATAATGTTATCATTCAATTGCCTAACCTTTATCCCAAAAAAAATAGTGCATTAAACTCAAACCCATCATTTCAAACTCATTCTTCATAGCATTTCTAAATTCATCCATTAACACTTTACTATTTCCTATTTAAATCAAATCACTTTCATACATATGGATTATGGGTTTTGGGGCCCTTCCCCTAAAAAAAAAACATATAGATTATGAATAAATCACCTAAAGTTTGGAATTTTACATAGAGTTTGTGCTCACTTTAGCTCTTGGGTGAGTGGAGGATCATGGGGATCCAAAAAGTGGTGATATGACAAAAAGTGGTTAACAACTTTTTTCTTATCCAAATTTGGTGAAATGAAAAGGGTTTATTGAAAAAATTATCAACTTTCCACCAATATAAGATATGTCTTATTTTGAATTTAATATAGATAATTATTATTGATTTTCTACATGCATTATGACTAAGGCCCTGATTGATAGGTTGATTGAAAAACATCTATAATTCTCAAACGATTTCTGATTTTTTGAATCTGAACGATGTGATACATTCTATGGTTCCCATACTATAGGATACAAATTTTAAAAAATGAATTTAATAAATTTTTTACCAAGTTATGATAGTCAAACAAGCAAGTCTTAATATTTTTAAAAATTTCTAATACAAAAATCATAACTAATTATTTACTTACAAAAAAATTACCAAAAAAATGTAGCACATCTATGCATGTGCACTCTACTTATATTGAAAGGATTTTTTTTTTTTTTGTACTTAGGTTGATTAGACATGCACCCACTTTTTTTTTTCTTGAAAATTTAGTACTATTACATTGAAATTTTAAATTTTCACCAAATAGATTTACTTTTTTTTTTTTTCCAAAAAAGGACCAGTATCTTAGAAACTAAATTTAATTTTCTACAAATTATGTTCTGACATATTTTTCAAATTATGTTAATAACCTATTCAAATTTTTATGTCAAGTTGCCTAACTTTGTTTTTCTAAATTTTCATTGCCACTTAAGGGCCTAGTTTGGACCCTTATGATCTTGCATTGACTCTCCTCTTGAAACCATTTTTTATGAAAATGACCATCTATTCTACTATACCACACTCTAGGCAGCTGCTTGAGTCCATAGATTGTCTTTTCAAACCTGTAGAATTTTGTTCCTATCTTACAACCTCATACTCTGGTGCTGAGGTGACTTCCACAAATACTTCTTCATTTAGATAACCATTAAAAAATAGATGATTTAGCATCAAATTGATAAACCTTCCACCTGTATTGTGTTGCCAATGCTAAAACTATTCTTATGGTGTCTAATCTAGCAACATGACAATATATTTATGTGTAATCAATACTTGGTTGTTATGAAAATTGCTTTGCCACCAATCTCACTTTATGCCTTTCAATGGATCCATCGACTTTATATTTGGTTTTGTAGATCTATTTCAACCCAATGACATCTTTTTTAGGTGAAAGTTTAACTAGATCCCACATTTCATTCTTTTCAATGGAAGCAATTTCTTCATTATGACTTTAATCCATACTTTTTTTCTTGGTTCAACTTGAATATGAGACAACAAAGAAAATTGTATAGTTAAATCAAGAACAATAATGCCTTAATAATTTTTTTTAATACTTTTTACATTCCTTGGAGGAGGAATCAAGCTCAAAGAAGAAGATGGAGAAGATGGTCAGCTCAATGAAGGCAATGCAATATGATTTGAGCTACTGCTTAGACCAAGAGAAGAAGATGAAACATCTAGTTCCAAATCAATAGTTGTTTGTATTTCCTAATTTTAATCTCCATTCTATTTCCAAGCTTCATTTTCATTGAAGATAACATCTATACTAACAATTAACCTTTAATTCATTAGATTATACAATCAATAACCCTTTGTCTCCTCACTATAACCAATGTAAATGTATTTCTCACTTTCATCATCAAGATTCTTTCTTTTTTCTTTAGCTATGTGAGGATAAGCAACACATCCAAACACCTTAAGGTGTGTTGCACCAAATTCTTTACCACACCATGTCTCATAAAGTTTCATATTTTTCACACTTTTTGTTGGAAATCTATTAAAAAAATTGATAGATGTAACAATAACTTTGACCCAAAAAGTATTTGGTAGATCCTTGGCTTTAAGTATGCTTCTATTTGTCTCCACAATGGTGTGGTTTTTGCATTCAACAACTCTATTTTGTTGAGGAGTATAACTTGTAATCAATTGCCTTTTAATTAGATTCTTTTTGTAAAAACCTTGAAATTAATTAGAGGTGAATTATTCCCCTCTGTTTGAATGTAGATTTTTTATTGGATAGCCATTTTGTTTTCCACACTAGCCTTAAATTGTTGAAATTTAGTAAAAGTTTTTTTATTTTTGATAAAATAGAATAAAAAAATGAGAAAGTATATATTTTTATTGAGAGAAAAGGTTTGCATTAGTCCAAAAATATTGGCATGCACCAATTCAAATGAAGTTTTTCTCTCCAAGTTCTTCCTATCAGAAAGGAATCTCGATATTGCTTACCAACAATGCAACCTTCACAAACCTTATCATCCTATGAGATAATTTGTATTCCTCTCACCATTTATTTTTGAGAGCACAATTTTAGTCCTATAAAATTTAAATTTCCTTATCTAATATGCCACAACCAAGATTGGTCACTAAAATTAGTTTTAATAACCTGAGTTTCACTATATACAAGTCTAAATGGGAATACCCTATTCCATAGCATGCCAACCTTTGCCATTATCTAATTATTTTTTATTTTATCATAAACATTCTCTATATTCAAATATTGTAAATATCCCTTTTCAATAAGCTATTTTATGCTCAAAAAGCTATGTGCTAACCTAGGTACATATAAAACATCATGAATATACCCTTTTTAATTGTAATTGTTCCATTACATGTAACTTCAACTTCATTGACATCACTAGACCACCCTTGTGTTTTAACTAACTCATCCATATTCGCACGAGTATTTATTTTTTATGTCATGTGGCTATTGCAACCACTATTGAGAAGTCATAATTTCTTTACTCTACCTTTGTAGCATTGCATGACTCTTCCTTTGTAGCATTGCATGCAAAAAACAAATTATTTTCATTTTCTTCCTTTTATTTGAAAAAGTGTGCATTTTTTGTTCTTTTGCCAACACTCTTGTTTATAATGGTAATTTTTTTTGGAATAGTGATGTTGTACATGTGATTTTTCATAGTTTTTATTTCTCCTTTGATTACCATTATAATTTCTTCCTCTGTAATTTAACCTCTAGCTTGTCCACTACTGGCTTCTCTATTGAAAATGGCATTTCATCTTTTTTTAAACCTTCATGTACCCTAATCAATAGATGTTTTAGCAAACCTATTCATTCCCATGGGTTTGAAGAGAACCCATAAGCTCATTCACAAAAAGAAGATGTAAGTCTTTTGAGTTCTCAATGCCCATTAGAGCAAGATTAAATTGGGGAGGGATACATCTTATATTTTTTTAAATTATTTTGATCAATTAAAAATTATCTATAAGATCTAATCTAGTTAACCAAAATCATTACATAAATAAAGATCTGATCTAGTTAACCAAATTTATCATTTAAATAAAGAACTTGTGCATAGGTTCAAAATATTTCACGATTAGGTTTTCAAATCTCTTTTGGGAATCTAAAGTTTTTTTTAGCATCTAAAGTTCTTTTTAACATCTGAAGTTCTTTTGAGCATCTTTCATGATTAGGTTTTCAAATCTCTTTTGAGCATCTAAAGTTTATTTTTTTTCACTTTGTTGGTTCATTTTACAAAAAATCTCATACTTGATTTGGTTTTATAGTTGCAACTATAAAATTGATTCATGTACAACTTATTGAATGACAAAAATTTTTGAACCTTCTTTTATTTTAATTGATCTCTTTAAGATAGGTTATGTATAACCATTTTCTATTAACTTTCACAATATTTCTATCAACTTTCACAAATATTGTTAACTAAATAAGATTTTCATTTTTATATTCTAGAAGTCATAATTTTTACCTTTGAATGTAGATATTAGAAACTAGATTAAATTTAAATTACCATATGTTTCTCTATAATAAAGTTTCAAACTCATTTTCACTCACAAATTCTTCATAAAATATTACCACTTCACCTTTTCACTTCATTACCGAGAATAAAATATTCAACCCAATTTCTACTTGAAGGTTGCTTTGAAAATAAGCAAGGATTTTAAATCCTTAGTTTCTCTGATACCAATTGTTGATTTTAGAAGTGAAAGTTAGTTGTAAAAAATAAACTTCTCATATCATATTTAGAGTAAAGCATTTGCAATTAATAGTGTATTTCAAATATTTGTATATGAAATGCGACCATCTCTAACCAAAATTTAAAATAAGTCTTAAATTAGTTAAACAAAAATAATATATTCCAAACCATTGATGCTACAACAATAAAATTATATTCATGTATATAAGTTTGATCAAACAGTCACTTGAAATGTATCCTTGTAAACAAGATGCTACTTTTTTACATATACAAACCTAGAAACACAAGCGTAATGGTAGCTATAAAGAAACACATTGCAATCAACAAAGAGAATGTCCTACTTCAAAGCAAAAAACAACTAGAGAAAACTGACATCAACTAAAACTTGCATACAAAAACTATGGAGAAAATAATGTATATTTGACCTAGTGGACCCATTGATTGGAGAAACAAAAACTAGCTGAGGAAGAAGAAAAAAACAAAGTGCAACTAAAAAGATAGAACACTTTTTCAATACAATGTATACAATTGTAGTTTTTAAATTTACACAAAGATAATAAACAGTAAATTGAAACAACAAACATAATTGATAATACACAAATAATTCTTCTATTGATTCAATGGATTACATAATAACCACCTTAATATAGAGGTATTTCTTAGAATACAAAATAACAATAGTATGATCTCTTTATAGAGATATCAATCCCCTAAGATAAAATTTATTTTCATGAAAAGATTTTAAAGGACCTAAAACATTAAAAAACATGAAAATTACTATCCACTAAAAGTTTCCAAAAGCGCTAAAAAAATAATTTAGATTTTCTACATTAAAAACAATCCAATTGCATGTTTGACTTCACTTATCTTGCTTTCAATTGTATGCTTGCATCATTATCCAACATAGCCCCCCTTGATGCTACTTGTAGACTCACAATATGACTTCCAACTTTTGTAAACTAAACCTGAACAACTCAATATGCAAGATTACTTCACTCTAGTCTTATAGACCCTCTTTGTACACTTCTTATAGAATTTAAGCACCCATTTACTCTTTTTCTCCCTCTTGAGAGACCACAATGTTTTCCCTTCCTTTCTCTAACATAGAAGACTCAGTCTATCAAGTTACATGACAACTTTCAATGTGCCAATCATAACAAGTAGTTGTTGGTGTGTTGGAAACTGATCATGCTATACTGTATAGCCCATGGTATATTGTCATCACCAAAAAAGGGAAAAATCAATGAAAAAAGAAAATTTTGATTTTGTAGAACCCGAAATCTAGAAGCTTCTAAGCTTGTTAAAAAGGGGTTCGGTTGGGTATTATAGTATGATGAAAATGCAATTATTCGCAAGATTGTAATAGGGTTTTCACTAGATAATAAAAGTATTGGATGGCTGCGGTTTGGTGGATGTAGCCCAGATTGGGTGAACCATGTTAAATTCTTTGTGTTATGATTTATTCTGTGTGTGTTTTAGTTTCTCTGTTTTATTAATAAAATCTGCATTTAATTGTTAGATATCTGCCATCTCTATCCCTAACAGTAGTCATCATCCACTTGACTCAAACCTTCAAAATTTGTTTGACAACCATTTCTTATAACATGCCAACATTTAGGATTGTACAACCTCTTGAACATATTTGTAACCTTTTGACAATTGGATTCATCAATCCATCCATAATTAATTTGCATACAATCTTTCATAGATTGTCCATTTCACTCATTGTTCCAACATAATTTTTCATAGTGATTCTTCAACCCACAAATTGTACAAGGATGAAGATCCCAACACTTTTCTTTTTTATGTCCTTGTGACAATGAGAACACTGCATACATTTCTTTGAACTGATTAGTTACTTGTAACACTTACATCATCATTTTTATCTCTGTCACCATACTCAAGGCATTCATTCCTTGGCCTCACAATTGGTTGAATGGGCTCTCTCATTCCTATCCCATATTTTCCCAAACCTTTTCTTTCATATCCCATTTTCTTCATAATTTTCAAACCAATCTATGTTATTAGCATCACAACTTACAATTTTTTTAGTTTCAGACACATCTTCATCTTCAACTTCATGTTCTTTACCTGAAGAAGCTTTAGTTACATCACCCATATCAAATGAAGAACACAAATCATTCGTATCACATGAGGCATAAAAAATAGATGACTTTATTTTCAAAAGTTCATTTTCTTTCTCCAAAAACTTTAGCTTTTCTCCTAAATCTTCATTCTTCTTCTTCACCTCATTAAACAATTTCATTTTTCTTCTATCTCTTCATTTTTAATTTTCACTTTCTCTAATTCTTTTTCAATATTCTAATTTTCACACAAATATTCACATCATTCTTTTGAAAAATCCTATATCTTGGGTGTGTACACCAGTTTGTGACACAAAAAGGTGCCAAATTGCAAAAAACCTGTAACATGCAATATTGCGTATGCCAAATTTGGAGAGCACCAAATTTGACACTCGACAAATGGATTGAAAAGAATAATAATAAAAACACAACAAAAATGCCATTTTTCTTGCAACCTGTGACTTCATTTGGCATTTTTTACCTCTACAACTCACACTTGTGAAATCTCATTCATCTTTTGTACTCCTAGTTCATGATTCTTCATAAGGATGGTTCTAAGATGTCATAGAGGTGGATGAGGTATGTATTTGTGTTGTTTTAGTTTCAAATTTGAATTAAATTGTAGATCAAAATAGGTTTTTCAATTAAATTTTGTTTTAATTTCTAGGAAATTAATCTCCACCTCCAAAAATTGACAATTCACAATCATCTCCTCATGAAAACCCTCCGGAACAAGAACACCAAACCCCTCCTTCAATTCCTCGACATCCTATAGGAACTCAAGAAATTTTTTTAAATCAAATTGAAAACAACAAAAGAGAGCTTGAATAATTGATTGCAAGACTAAATGAACATGTTGCAACCCACCCTTATAGGAGAGGCATTGTTGAATCGCTAAAGTTGATTATATCTCATGTAGGAGAAATGAGTGAACAAATTAATTTTTGGTCGAATAAGAGGGAGGAAGCAAAATGATTTTATGAAAATGGACTTTCCTATGCACAAGTGAAGAAAGAAAAAATTAGCAAAGCTGACTTATGTACCCTTTTCACAGACCCAAGAACCAATGCACCTTTATCACATGCATGCAAGAGGTTCCCCATCCATTGGTTCCACCATGAATTAATTAAACATAAGTTCTAAGAGCAGTGGTGGATGGTTTTTGACCAACCTCCATTCAAAAACTATGAGGTCTCATAGTATTTTTTAAGGAAACTCTATTGTGAGGTTTTCCTCAATAAGATGCCAAATTATTTTAACTATTTAGACTTTTAGGGTAGAGGTAGAGGCTTCACACATGATAGATTGAGTGCACAACATAATCCACAGTTGGCATTGAGACCCTTGGAAAAACCCGTGGTGGAGCATGTCACTGTTCCTTCCATCGTGAAGTTCAATATCGAGGTGGAAACACTAGACTCAATTAGCTTGCATACTTAGAGCCTTGTATAGTGTGCAAGGCCTCTAGCATAGCTTGGTGTGGTGAGTCTTCTAGGCCCAAAGTTCCAACCCACATTTGTCACTCTTGTGGCGATGTTTGCACATGTGATGGTGAGAGTGCTCAGGATGCAACTACACAAGATACATCAGTAGTAAAGGAGATGGTCATGATAGATGCCTTGTTGAATAAAAAATTTGGCATTAATACTAAAGTAAATTTCAATAAGTTCATTTAATTTTGTTTTTAAAATTTTATTTTGAAATGTAAGAATAACGAAATTAGTAAAATGAATTTATGCTAAAAATTCAGGGTCAAAGCATTGATGTTATGTGCACCCTTCCCACATACCTCTATATACTTACATCATTGAGTCCACAAGTATGTAACCAATATTAAAGAAATAATTATTACGTGTGAATATTTTAACCTTATATGAATGATTTTCTTATGACACACTTTGGATGTTAAATAGTTTGCTAGTGGACCTTCGACATCAACACTTCACTATTCTCATCCTTGAGAAACTTTCACTCAGGTAACCTTTACTATTTAATGATTCTATAAAACAATGTTAGGTAGTTTTGGTAATTGAAAAAAACACTATTCCATATGACTGTTCTTTTTAGCACAATTCCATACGGTTGTTCTTTTTTAAACATTGTTTGAAACTTCATATTTGTTGTTTCATTTTCAGATGTTGACATCAAAAAAACCTTATGATGTTCATGGCATGATGGACCATAAAGTTGGTGTAGTAGTAGCAGGTTCTAGTCCTTTGATAGTGGTATGTGACAAAATAGTAAATTTCACATATATTTGTTCATTTATTGGTTTATTTGTAAAACTTTTAATGATACTCGTACATGTAGTTTAATTGATATATTGATACTTGCTACAGGTGTTGGTCATGCTAGATCATCAATGTGTTGTTATTGTGAATGAGCATGATGATTATTTTTTTGTGGTAAGCGATTTTTCTATTATATGTCATTCCACAATTCAATTTTTATAATTTACATCTAAAATTCTTATTGTATTAGTTGAAACTCTAGAGAAGTGAAGAGCGGAGGATGAGTGAGCATGTTCGAAAGACAACAACATCACTTGCATCTCCATCTAGCCAACAGTCGAAGGCAGTGCAGGATCTATTTCCTTTCCCTAGTGGGAAATTACTGTATTAGGGTCATTTGTTGTATGACTATGTAACATTTTTGAACATACATTTTGTATTGTTGATATATGTGGAATTTTATGTCCATATGGATCTTTTGTAGTAAGCTTGTATGTATTTATTGGATATATTGTACTTTTATTGACATATATCATTGTATAGCCTTATGGCTTTTTGATTAATGCAAATCTTATTTTACCACTACTATCAAATTAGATAGTTTTGTCTTGAACTTTGTCAACATGAGGATTAAGTAAATCCCATTTTTGATAGCTATTCTTGAATGATGCTATTGAATACATATTGTGTAAATCATATTATTGAATGTTGTAGGCGTGGGTGTAAATCTTATCAGTTGTGGTGTTTCGTTCCAATTATTGAACCATGGATCTCATAAACTATTTGATCTCATGAACGCTATTAAAAATATTCATTCATTCATTCTTCCCATAGATCCTTTTTGGTTGTTCTAGCATGCTAATCAATGAATTTTTATTTTATTTTTTCTCTTAACCACTACACAGAGCATCCACCTTATATTTTTGGCTTCCCCACAATTGTGTCTAGAGAACAACAAATATAACAAAGGATTGTCCATAGATGCCACATCATTATATTGGTTGAAATCATTGGGTTTTTCCCTATCGGTTGGTACTTGATTGCTTACTTAAGTTCTTCTGTACTATAAACTAAAGTAATCTACTGATAAGATGCCAACTCACCATGTTTCCGTCATTTTTCTCTCAGAAAAATTGACATTTTATCTCACTTCACCAGTCCTTAGATATGCACGACAGATGATTATGGAAGATTAAAGAGACTCAGTGGATATAACAAAATTGCGCCTAAAGCTTTCAAAAATTATGGGAGTTTGGTGCTCCAATTATGATGATGTGGTGAAAGTATCCAATATATATATATTTTTGATGAATAAGAAGCTATCTATATTAATAAATAATATAAAAGTACATATTAACAAAAAAAGTGGGTGGTAAAAAGGAACACGCTTGGAGTCATATGGGCCACACCCAAAAAAACTAAATGATCAAGTTTTTAACAATCATAACAAGAAAAAGGCCATCAAGCGGCCAGAGCAGTGCCAACAGAGCCAAGAGGGTCTCTGTCATCCTTCTTCCCCCATACATCAGCGGGGTCGAGAGTGATGTTAGGAGGAGGACCCCAACCATCATTAGCATCTTGATCTTTATGGGTAAAAGCACAAACTTGTGTCACACTTTCGGCCAAATAAATAGTCCCGAGCGAAATATTTTCGGTCGGAAAGGTTTCGCTCGGCTAGGTTTCGACCGAAACCACATGGCCTATTACGTGGCACACAGGTTTCAACCGAATAAGTTTCGCTCGAATCACAAAAAATTAAATTTTTTCATTTCCCGCTTTGAAAATGGCTTTGAAATTGCATTTTTTAATGTATGAGGTTTCTACAGAAACTGTTTCTACCGAAACTGTCTATGTGGCATCCTAGTTGGCAACCAACTCAACTTTTTTCAGAATTTTCTAAAACTTTCAACTTTAGCTAGGTATTTCTTTAGTCAAAATTATTTTTTTGAAAAAAAAATACCCTTTTGTAGAGCTCGGAGTGGAGAATCCAAATATATAATTTTTTTAATATTTTGATTAGTTTTAATATATTTTATTTTTAAAATAATGCACATAGTTTTTTAAAATGAAAAAAGAGGTTGATTACAAATAAAAAAAAAGATAGTAAAACTTATTAAATTTTTTTAAATCTTATATGGGGCACAAGAGGAGAGAGTCTTCTTCAAAAGGGTATAATTCATTTTTTGAAAATGATTAAAAAATTTGAAAATAGTTGACAACCCATGAAAACTGTCAAATTCTGACATGTTTAACTTTAAAACGTTATTACAAGAAAAATATACATCAAAATTTTATTTTTCTTTTTCCATGCACAAGATATTGAAGTTACCTATTTGGAGAAAAAAAAATTAGGGAGAAGTGATGTTTTTTTCAATTTGTTTCTTGACAGTCCGTGAAGTCACTCTTTTCTAAAATTTTCAGCATTCCAAAATCTGTCTAGATTGATAAAAACATAATGAAAACAATTTTTTTTTTAAATTTTAAAAATTACAGCAATAAACTTCATCAAAAGTTCTACATTTCATTAGTTTACACCATTTTGAAATTTAAAACATAAAGACCACTTTTATGTGGTCAAAGTTTAGAATTTTTTTACTGTTGGCCGATTCTTATATAAAGTGTGACACAGGTTTGTGCTTTTACCCTTATCTTTATCTTCATCCTCGCGATGAGGAGAGATTGCAAGAGTCAGTAATGAGAAACTTTTTCCAAAGTCTGGCCAACTAGAACCAGAAGCAGGAGTATTATCAGAGGGCCACCCAAAGCCGCCACCACCACTCCCTGACGCCCCGTGAGAGGGTCACCCCTAGCCAACCTGTGGCAGAGGAGAATAGGTCTACCAATGAGGGCGAGAATCCCACTAGAGAGGAGGCTGAGAGTAGGGATGCACAAAATCATGCCGTTGCTGGCCTCGAGAAGGTGATTAGCCATGGGAAGAAGAGGGCGAGGCAGGGACTTGGGCAACAGTACACAGGGCATTACCCCAATGGTCCAGGAGCACCTGCAGGTGAGCAACTTCAAGAGCCACTTTGTTGGCTTGCACCTAAATTCATAATAACACATTAGAACAAATTATAGCTTTTGTATACAAAGAAACCTAATAATCCAATTGAGAATGAGCAAATATGTAGGCATTTCTGTCTTTCTAGATATTGAAGAGCATTTCCACCCTGAAAGTGTGCCAAAGTTGGGTATACTTAGCTAGGAATCTGGGCGAATTAGCCAACATAATCATATGCCAGGAGAATGAATTCAGCCTAAATGGCCAAAAGAAGTCATGAATGCAAGTCCAGTACTGCTGAGCTCTGGGACAAAACTAGAAAAGATGTTTAAAAGTCTCAGCTTGCCCACATAAAGGGCATCAAGGGTCATGGACCCCAAAGTGGACAAGTTGAGATCCCATAGGCAAGCTTTGGAAAAGAACACACCAAGAAAAATGGGCTAACTTCAGCTCAACACTTGTAGACCAAGTGGCAACAAATCTTTTATGCCAAACAGGAGCGGGAGATTGGAGAAGCCACCTTTAGTTCAAACTTTGGATAATAGGAAAATGGGATGAAAGCCACCTATAACCAAGCCTAGGCTTGTAGTTCCTAAAAGGAGTATCTGGGTACCACTTCCAGTCCTTCCACCAAGGCACTGATACATTTTGACTCAAAATCTGACAAAAGTTCATTAGAATTTTGATGAACTTTCATCAGAATTATTTTTTCAATTTTCTGACGAAATTTGAAATGTCAAAATTCTGACCTAGCCGACGATGTTGGGTCAGAATTTTGACGTTTCAAAGTTCGTTAGAAAATTGATGAAATAATTCGATGAACTTTTGTCGAATTTTGAGTCAAAATTTATCAGTGAGGTTTACACCCACAAATACCAATTTTATGACGCAACTCATTTGGAATAGCACTCACTACACCATCAAAAGTAATACGGTCTTGGTTCTGAAGCTTGTACATGGCACAAAACTTGTCCTAGTGCATAATGCACATGGTGGGTTGATGAAAAAGTTGTTGGAGGGTTTGGATACCCTTAGGTGATCCCACAATAGTGGTTTATAATTTTTGGCCAAACTTGACACTAAAATAATTTTTTTTAACTAAATCTTCACTTTTAGGCACCTATAGCAACTAAACCATAATGAATTTGAAGATGATACAAACTAGAGTTTCATGAAATTTTTTCTTTAGATTCTTTAAATATATATATTTTAAAAATTTTGGAATCATATTGCACTTCTTTTTCCATCTCACTCGAAAACTATTTTTTTTAGAAAGCAACATTTTTAAAAAGTGACGCTCACTGTATAACACATAAATTTTTTTCCATGAAGGATAAAATTATAATTCTTTAAAATTTAGATTTTTGGCTTTGATATCTAGTGATTCCAATTTGTTAGATAGTTATTTATTGAATATTTTTTCTTTAATCAAGTTTCAAAGTCAAACCAATTATAATTCAGACATAGCGTGACTGTATAACATGTAACTTTTTTTGTATGTATTAAAATTCAATTTTATTTTTTTTGTTGGATCAAGGACTTCAATATCTAGTGCACTCATATATATATATATATATATATATATATATATATATATATATATTTTGATAATATTCTATTTTTCCACACGTGCGAGAACATAGAGCTTGATTTTGGTGAAAACCACCATTCACAAGAAATAAAAAATAAATATAATAATCAAATTAAATTAAATTAAAATTATACTTTTTTGGAAGCTCATAATAAGGACTACATACTTACAAAAAATAAATTTTAAATGAATTGATTTGATCCCCCAAATGGTAAATCAAAAGTGGTTTTTTATTAGCATTTTGATAGGTGTAAAGGAGACTCCATTATAGGTATGGTTTAAAACTAGTGGGGTTCTATCCAAGGGGGATTGGTATAAGGTGGTTTGATAAAACTCCCTTCAATTGGAATCATTTAAATGGAACTTTTCAAGGCTTAAAACATTATATTTTCTAAAAATATGCGATTTTAGCAAAAATCAGGATCTCCCAGAAAGTGTAAACCACTATTGTGGTAGCACCCCACTGGGTTCTTGTGAAATATGGATCTTTAAGCCAAGACACTTTAGCCAAGGGTTGATCATTATGGGAAAAAAGAGGTGACCACCAGGTGTTTTGCTAGTTAAGTGACAACCCATCATGAAAACCAAAGCCAGCCCACCGAAGCCAGGGTTTGATAGCTTCCTAGGAACACCAAATGCTTTTGGAAAAAAAAGTCCCAACAATATGGGCTGGTTCCTTCATGAATAAGGGTTTGAAAACCAATCCCATTCTAGGTAGGTCTATGTAAAGGAAAAACAAACTAAATACAATGGCAGAGAAATTTTTTCCAGGCCTCATCCCTAGTAAGGGCACAGATAATCCATTTAACACACAAGGGAGTCCCTTGCCTCTAGGTAGAGAGAAATCCCAAACCTCTAGAATCTCTAGGGAGACAACAAAATTCCCAAGTAACACAATGAAACCCTCTATGGGTATCAGAAGAGTCCCAAAGAAAGTCTCAGAGCAGCTTCTCAAGTTTGCTATAGGCAGCCTTAGAAGGCGCCCAACAAGAGGAATAATAAACATGGGTGGCGGCAAAAACTTTCAAGAAAACTTGAAATTTCCCTGCTAGAGACATGGGCTTGGTGATCTAGTAAGCCAAATTTTGCTCAGCCTGAGAAAGCACAACTTGCCATAGCTTAGTTAGGGATTCCTAAAAATAAAAAGGAATGCCTCAGAATTGAAAGATTTCTCTTGGCCCAATCCACTTCCAACCATACTACTGAAGCCAAGAAGGGCATGGAAAGACTGATTGTCTATAACAAAGAGTTTTGTGCCAGTGAATGGTAGAGCCAGAGGTGAGAAAATAAATATTAAGGAAGTTAAGTACCACTTGAATGTTCTCCCCATCCTCCAAGAGAGTGAGGAAAGAGTCATCAACAAAATGGCCATTGACAAGTTGAGCCTAAGAGTTTAGTAGCGAGATGCCTTTAACACACTGTTGGGAAACCGCATTGGCCAAAAGATAACCAAAGCCTTCAACAACAAACACATACAGGGAAGGAGCAAGCGAAAAACCTTGTCGAATGGAATCAAAGAGGCCAAAGGAAGATGATTGGCGACCATTGATGGTAATGGAAGCTGAAGTGTCCGCAAAGAGCATCCAAATAGACTGAATAAAATTAGGCCCAAAACTCAAGGCTTGTAGCATAGCAAGGATAAACAACCATTCAATGCGATCATAGGCTTTGGAAAAATCAATCTTGATAAAAATGGCTTTCTAATTGGATCGTCGAGCCCATTCCATGCCTTCCCAAACAATGCTAATGTTATCTATTTAAATAAACTTGGACTTGATGAAACTAGTTTGTTCTGGGCACACAATCTGAGGTAAAAGATGGCGAATTTTTAAGGCAAGAGCTTTGGTGATGATTTTGTAGGAGACATTGAGAAGTGTGATAGGCTGCTAGTTACAAATATCTTCAGGATCACCAGATTTAGGTATGAATTTAATATTATTGCCTTTTTTTATTAACTCCCCTAGAGAGTTAGCATGGAATGCTTCTAAATAGACATGATGTAAATCTGGGCCAACACAATCCAAAGAGGGATTTGTAAAATTCGCAAGGAAATTCATCAATCCCTGGGGCTTTATCATCAGCCATCGAGTGTACCACTTCTTTTAGATCATAAATTGTTAATAATTGATCACAGTAATATTTATAGGCTAGAGAAAGCCTATGTGGCACAATAGCGAGGCAATCCTAGAGGGACTGCTATCACTCTGGAATGGGGTCTTGAGTAGTGAACACTTGCTCATAGTGACACATGAAATCCTAGAGAATGTCAGGCAACTTTGAAAGCACCTGTATTCCATCTTTAATTTTTTTAATGCTTGGGGAAGAGTGTCTAGTACACAAGGCCAAAAAAGACTCTTTGGAGGCATGATCACCAATTTTAAGCTAGTGAAGACGTGCCTTGATTTGCGCACCTTTGGTGACATAACTATCAACAATTTTCTTTTTTTGCCTTAATTCTGCCACTCTAACTTGTAATGATGGGGAAAAGGGCCTGGCCGCTAAAGCCTCGGTAGCTGAGCGCATGTCGGCAGTGATAGCCTCATAAGACCATTGGCAAAAAAATGGCCAGCTGGTGCCCATAAATGCGTAGAAATCTAGCAGTGTGAGTGATAACATCATTCCACCAAGTAATCTAGCTTGTATGATGGGTTGGCCTGCATTCCAAATTCTAAACTTTGCAAATGTGGGCTAGGGTAGGCTTGTGGTAAAGACATGTTAAGAAAGAATTGAGTCTTACACGTGAAAGGCTATCAAAACTCATATTCAATGTGAAAGAAAATGGGGAAGTGGTCTGACAAAGTCACATCCACTAATAGCTTAACCAGAGGGGAAGAGCTATCAAAAGAGAAAAAATATTAAGCTGAGATCATGGCATGATCGACTCGTTTAAAAATTCTATCAGAACCAACCCTATAATTGCACCAGGTGTGCTAGGGAGAATGAGAATGGCGGCGACTGATATTAGGATCAAAAAGCCCCAATTCATTGCGCATGTAGAACCACACCTTTCTTTCATCAGCTTCCCATCTGAAAGGAAAGGTGTCATCTTTGTCATACACCATCTCAACCATATTGAAATCCCCACATAAAAGCTAGGTAGCAACGGGAAATGAGTCAACAATCCATCGCCAAAGCACAAAGCATTCCACAACATCATAAGGGACATAAACATTAATAATTCCAAAAGAATGATTATCAATGTTAAGAAGAATCCATATGAGTCAAGGAGTGGGGTTAGACCCATGGTCGACTACACAGGAGTGCCATCGTGGGGACAAAAGAGTGAAAACTCCACCATGCCTAGGTTCATGAGCAGTGCAAAACATGGAATTGGCTGGCCAAATAGAGTGACAAGTCGAGGCAAGAAAAAAACTAGAAATTTTAACTTCTTGGAGGCAAAGCACTTCAATACCAGACAACTTACTCAAGGTATCTCTGATAGTATACTTTTTGGAGAGGTTTGTTAGACCCCGAACATTCCATAAAAGGAAATTCATGGATGAAATGCATCCATATCATTAGAATCCAGTTCCTCTTCATTCAAAGAAGAGAAACAATTCTACAAAAATTCTAGCGGCACTAAACCAATATGAATAGAAGGAGAGGAAATTCTCTGTTTCTCTTGAACACATTCCCCTTCTTCCCTAGGAGGAGAAGGGCTGCAAGAATGTCTTTGAGCTCTCGACACAGGAGTAGAAACACTTGGCTGTGCAATCATAATAGTAGTAGGTTGAGGGGTGGTCTTAGGCTGAGGCTACAGAGGCATGCTATCCGCCTTGGTTGGAGCTTCTGTCCCCTTTGAGGAAGGGTTTGAAAAAAATTTATCTAGTTCGGCGGCTTTGGAAGCCAACCCAGAACTAGAAGACTTATTCTTGTGGTTTGTAACTATAGTCCAAGCCATATCTTGCTTGCCAGTAGAAGAATCTACTTGATGGGGTTGCTCAACATATCGTGGCGGAGGTGTACGAGGCACTTCCAAAGGGTAGTCCTTAATCTTGTGGTCTACGGACTAACATTGATAACACGTGTTGGGAAGATTGAAATAAGTGACCTTCTGGGTGTGCCAGAGAGCTCCTATTTGGATATCAATGGAGTCTTTCAAGTCATGGGAAAGGTCCACTTCCACACAAACCCTTTTCTGGGGATGGGCCTAAAAAAACCTATCTAGCTCAACATAGATAACCCTCCCCAATGAGGATGCAATATGATTCAAAAAGGGCATACAAGGAAAAGGGAGACCAGGAAACTCAATCCAAACTGGTACTCGGTGTTTAGTCTCATCTAAGACAATAAAATCATGGTTCCATGCCTAGAAAACCAACAAGGAAGGCCAAACATACCAAGGACCATGGCCTGTACATGACTAACCTCCAAAAAGTGAAATAGAAAAAAACCCTTGGTCAAGTTTTGGACCGTATCAAGGTGGACCCCATGGGGGACCCAAGGTTTGCTAACCCATTCCTTAAGCACACTTTTAGGGGGAGTCCTCCCAAAAAAATACCCAACAAGGGTGTGAATTTCAAGCCATTGACAAGCAGAATCAAACTCTGGCAAAGGTAAAACCACATCAGCAGGAGAGCCAAAATGCATACCTCATGAAAAAAAATTTAGAACAAATTTTTGGGGACGCTTGTTTGGAGGGGGAGCCATTGAGCAATGCCATCGAACCGTCAACACCAACATGAACTGTTGGGTTAGAGTCGATTGAGGGAATATTAAAACAAAAAAACCACACTAAATGTGGGTGTACACATAGGAAAAGAAGCAATTCCTATGCTATAAGTGCAATGATGCAAGAGGGGCCAAGGATGACACAAGAAAACACAAACCCTAGCAGAGCTCATAAAAAGTATTGAATATTAAAACCTAAAATAGAACACCACACAAAAATGTTTAGAAATTATATTTATATATATTAATAAAGAAAGGATTCCAATGTCGATTATTGTCTATCAAGGATGTTTTTCATGAAAACTTAAAGCTTGATTGTATCTAAAAATGTCAATTTATCCATATTCACCCCATTTCATCATCTCAAATTTTCTCTTAATTTTTTATTTTTTGTTGGAGGGTTATATATATATATATATTTTAAAATTTTCTTTTAATTTTAACATAAAGGAAAAAAAATATTAAAATAATAGTTGATTACAAAGTGAGTCTTCTCGTCTTAAAAAGATGAACTTAGCACACCAATTCCAAAAAATATTGAAAATTCAAATGGGCTAAAGATAAACAATTAGTACAAGAGGAAGAACCCTCCAAACTCCATATATAAGGTATAATTCCTTGTGATTATCATAAGTAAAATTTTCCTTTATGCTAAAAAAATTGAACCAAAAGGAAAGCCAAATAACAAGAGGAATAACAAAGATTGTAGGAAAGACACCCCAAGAGCTAGAACTCCCACAAGAAGTACCCCTATTAAGAATCGAGAATTCAGAGAGGCATAGTAGTTAGCATTCAAAAAATCTCTAAAAGCATTGTTCAAATCCCATATAATGCAATCTTGATCACTTCTAGTATCAAACTTGATGTTATTCCAATTCGAATCTGATTTAGCCAAAAAATCAACAACCTATTTTCTTTCCCTTCTAGTATGGCTCCATTGAACAACATTGAAACCATGGATAAGGATGCCAACTTCTTTTTTACATTCATTCAAATTCAACTATTGGGAGCAAGAGGAAGATTTATTTTTGAAATGATCAATCAAAATTTTAGAGTTTGATTCCAAAATAATATGAGAGAATTTATTTAGCTTAGCTGCTAAAAGAACTTGACAAATGGTCATAATCTCAATAAAGCTATTGGAAGCAACACCAAGACTACCAATAAACCAAAACTTAAACTTTCCATTATTTTTACAACAAACACCTCCCATGCCAACATTTCCAAGATTTCCTTTTGAAGCTCCTATCAACTTTAAATTTAACAAAGCTTAAAGGAGGAAAAACCCATTTAGTAATTTGAAAATCATGAGGATTTTTGAAAGAAGTAGATGAAGGAGAAGCCACTAAGATACCAAGTCTCATAAACATTCTAAATTCTCACCAAGAACTCGCTTGATAATCTTGAATTCAAACTAGATAGATCTCTCTCATATTAGCCATTATTCTACCCAAAGCCTATCATACAAGGATGTATCATTGAAAATTTGTTGATTACGTTCCCACCATATGTTTTAGTAAATTAGAGTAGGATTGATATCATGCAACAAATTAAGGGATTTTAGCTTCAAAAATGACACAATTTATTAATAAGAAAGCCTTGGATAGAATCATAATTATTATATGAAATACCCATCAAATTATGCCATAATTGATGAAGGAAAATGGTAAATAAACAATCCAAGGGAAGATGTCATCTAGAATCTTCAACTTGAAGGTACATGATACATTTGTTCAAACCAACAATCGTACATTTTCAAAGATTATCATAACAAAGAAATTTATCAGGAGCTACAAGCCACATGAAAGAATTCACCGTAGGTCAATATGTAGGATGCCAAACCTGAATCCAAAGATTAGAGTCAAGAACTTCTAGGTTCTCTGCTAGAAGAGTTTAATAACTAGTATGAACCATGTAGATACAGAACCTTTCATACCCCATTTGAAAGGAAATATTAATGTCTATCTAAAGATATTTTTGGGGAAGCTAAAATATGACTTAGTTAATCAATGAGATGAAGGAATGTTGGCTTGGCCAAATATCTTTTGGTTTCCATTTCCAAATTATTACTCCATCTTGTATGAAAAAATATTGAGAATTAAAAACATAACTCTAGTTGACTTTAACACATTTATATTTTAAATTGAGGAGGTCAAGTAATCCCACACAAAGAGGGCTATGTTGGTCCTAAGTGTCATCCCAAAAAGAGCACACTCACCAAACTACTACCCAAATTCAAATTTTAGCTTTTTAGGATGTGTCCACTTCAAAAATTCATAAAATATTATATATTCATTAAAATAATTAGCCAAAAAATAGGGATAAACTAGCATACGACAAATTCACCACTAGCAATTCACTGACGAAAAATTCACCACCAACAATTCACCGCAATGAAAATTAACCACATTAATATTTTTAATAAAATCAAAATTTTCAAAATATATATTAAAAAATATTAATGCGGTTAACTTTCTACCGCGATGAATTGTTGGCGATGAATTTTCCTTCGGTAAATTTTCCACCATAGTGAATTGCTAGTGGTGAATTTTTCATCGGTGAATTGCTGGTGATCAATTTTCCTAGAGTTGGATAAACTACATGATGTTAGCTAATTTCCCACCATTCGGATTTTGAAAATTCTAAAATAAGTTAATGAAAAAGGGGGGGCCTTAGATTGTATGCTTATTTTTTTGATAAAAATAGGACCTATTTTTGCCCCCCCTTTTGAAACCCTTAATATTAATTTTTTTTAAAAAAATAGTGGCTTAGAAACTATGCTTGGAGCACTTCAACTCTTGTTCTTGCTGCATCTTCAAACTTTGAGTGTAACTATCTTCATTTTCTCATGCACATTGGACTTTGCTAATTTTAGAAAAAATGTGGCATCGTAAGAGCCATTTTTGTGTCACAGATTAGTGCACTTACCCCATGACCTAAGCAAAATCCATTTGAACATGTCTTATCTTGTTTATATTTTTGTTCATAAATGTTTGGCATAACACAACTTGCTGACCTTGTGAAGATCGAACTCTTTTTATGGCCACCAAGCATAACACACTTTGCTTTCCTGTAGAGCCTTGCATTTTTGTTCATAGGTTCTTAGCATAATGCAACTTGTTAGGCCTTATGAAGCTTGAAGTTTATTTTTTGTGGTGACTTATTGAAGTTTTTAGATGGATAGTTTTGGTACATGGTATGGGAGCCTAATAAGATTCTCTCATTTTCCACATTTTGTGGTGCCTTATTAAAGTTTTCAGGAGATAACTTTGACATGATATGGGAGCCTAATAATATTATCTCATTTTCCACCCTTGGGGGCTCATCTAGTGGATAGTCAGAGTTCCATTAGCCCGTGTGAGTGTGTGTGTTGTTTTCATAGTGGACATCGAGTTCTTGTGAAATTTTTTGGACAAATATTCGAGGCATGTTCCACATTGCATTGGACAATTGAGGCTTGATCCACCCTTTTCTTTTGGAAAAATAGCTGAGGCGTGTTCCACATGGTGTTGGATAGTCGAGGATTGATCCACCCTTTTTATTTTTCTCCTTTTTAGGTCTTTTATATTGTATGATTAAGTATCTTTGTCATTGCTACATACATATGTTGAATGTCTACTTTAGTGTGAGTTTGGCGTAGGGCCATCCTCTCACTAGGGTGGGGGCTAAATGTAGTGATAAAAAAAGTACCCCTTTACATTTTCTCACTTGTTTGGGCCCTCCTAGTTAAAATGGACTTAATTATTCCTTAATTTAGTGTTGTAACATGTATATTTACATATTCACATTAAGTTTAGGGCCATATTAATTAATTGAGCTTAATTAGGCCTTAATAATCCCTTTAATTCATTTCCAAGCCTGTTAAATTATACTTAATAAAGGGGAAACCCTACAGTAATTAATTCCTAAACATAACACTTTACCTTGAGCAATGTATGTCCTTGGTTTAGGGACCTAGAATCCATTCGCCCATTGGTGAATGGGTCCTCCCTAAGTCTTAGGACCATAATTTAAATTATTTTTTTGGTGGTATTTTAATGATTTAAAATCTATAATTGAATTTCAGCTTGTGAAATTTGAATTTTGAGAAATTAAGGTTACATCCCTGGGTGATGGCAAGAAGTTGAGTCCACTTTTTGGCCAAAAAGTGGGTGTTTTCCCTAATTTTGAGAATTTGACACATTTTACCTTAAAATTTGAAGCACTTAGAGATGGAATCTTTAAAAAAGTCATTGATCATAAAATGTAGTACTCAAAGTCTAGTTTCCAAATATGTAATTTATTTCAATACCCAAATGCTACAAATTTATTTTCAATAGGCGTTTATAAAAACCACTGTTTAAAAGTCACTTTTCTTTTACCATACGATGCATGTACATCATCCATATTTTGACCTAAATTATTGTATTTTTCTAAATCCTTTTGGGAAAAGATTTGTAACTCATTGAAACACAATTTTAATATTTTTTTGCAATTTTTTATTGAATAAATTTTTTTGTTAAATTTTTATTAGCCATATTTGTCGTTTTGAAAAAATTGCCATGTACACCACGCATAGGATGACCTAAACTTATCATTTTTTTTATTTTAAAAAAAACTAAAAATAATTGTTTGAAGTACATTTTCGTGCAATTTGTTTTACAAAAAAATATTTTAATAAAAAGATTAAATACTAAGGAACCTTGATATTTCAAGTTTATGGACCAGTTTTCATCAGAAATTAATTGAAAAATAGAAAAAAATAATTCAATTGTAAAAAAATTACATATTTGAAATCTACATTGTCTAATCTCTAATGGGTTTTAATTCCGTAAAAAAATTCTGCAAAAAAATCGTCAACCATATGTCCAAAGTCAGTATTTTTTTGTAACATTGTCAAGACCAACTTGTAGGTTAAACCAAGTTGAAGGCCTATGTTCAGATCCCCAACGCTTTTCCCAAACCAAAATACAAGCCAAAAACCCGACCCCAAACCAAGCACAAGTTCAAAATTTTAGAAACGAGATCCTATTTTGCAAATCAGGATCTCGTTTCACAATATTAAATGTTTAGACCGTTGAATAGAAACGAGATCCCATCTCTATTTTTACCTTTTTTTAAAAAAATTACTAGAATTTTTTTATTGTGAATTATGCAACTTCATGTATGTATGACCGACTCTGACAATTTGAGCTAGTTTCTATCAAATTTTGTCTTTATAGGTCTTCAACTTGCAATTTGGATTGATTTTTTCAACGAGGGAATCATGTAAAAAGTTTTTAAAGTGAAATTATGTTAGTTTTCTACTTGTTTGGAGGAACAAAAGAGGAAGAATTTTGTCTTTCCAGGTCTTCAACTTGCAATTTGGATTGAATTTTTGAAAGGAGGCATCATGTAAACAATTTTTTAAGTGGAATTGTGTTAGTTTTCTACTTGTTTGAAGGAAAAAAAGAGGAATACTTTTGTCTTTATAGGTATTCAACTTGCAATTTAGATTGAATTTTTGGAAGAATTTCACTATTGACATTCATTTGTGCTTGAGAATTTTATAATCACAGGTTCACAAGCTCATAATAAGAGGAAATATAGGAAGACATTGCCTCCTAAAGAAATTCAAGCAAGGAAAGATAAAGAAGAAACAAGAAAAAGAGATAGAAGAATGAGGATTCGATCAATGAATAATGCTAAAGCATCCAATTCCACAACTATTGAAGAAAAACATTGGGGAGACCATGGTTGTAGACGATGCTAATTTGCAAGAAGTCAATTAAATGGAAAATAATATTTATACAAACAAGTCCTAGTATGTGTGGACACGAAAAAAGTATCCCTTTTTGCTTGCTTGATTTGGGAATATTTGATGAAAAATTGGAATTAATGAGGCCTTGATTTAGTGTTTTCAGGTGTTTTACACATCCACACTAGGTCTTGGACCCTTGCAAACTGAATAAAATACATTTAACGATGTCTTGTGAATGCGTTGTAAAGTGTTATAAAAGACTTTCACACCTCCCTAGGCTTAATGGACCCATTTCCCTAATTCAATGTTGCAAAATGTATTTAAATGCATCTTCACATTAATTTAGATTTAGGCTTGTGAACTAAACCTGACTTTAATCTAGTGTTGTAATGTGTCCTACACAAATTCACATTGGATATTGTGCCTTTCTAGGCTAGGTGGACCCCATTTTAGTGTTGTAAAGTGTATTTAATTACACTTTCACATTCAATTTTGTGTCCCAATCCCTAATTGACCTTTACATCATCATTAATTTTCCCCTATGACCCCATATTGTGTATCCCAAGGCATAATTTGATCAAATACCCAATGAAATCAACATAAGAATTGAAATTCCTCATTCCCCAACATTCTAGCTATCAAAAGGGCCCCTCTATGACCAAGTCATTCATTTGGGTGAATGAGTCCCTACCAGGTGGGACTAAGTCCCCTAGCATGGCAACTTGGTCCAATTTGGCCTATTTTTGAGGTTTGAGTGGGAAATTTTGGAGTTTAAGTTTATTTTTGTTTCATGTTGGCCTTAGGGATTCAATTAATGGGAAAATAAAGTGAATTTCCTATAAATATAAGTCTCTAAAACCTAAATCATAACCAATTCATCCATTCTTAACTCATCATTCATTATTCTTCTCAAGCAAGCTAGGGTTTTAGCATTCTAAGTCATCAAGATAGCTTCCAAGGACATTCAAGGGTAGATTCTTCATGTTTTGCTATAGAAATTCAAGATCAATCATCATGGAAAGGTATTTAATCCATTATTTCATGCTTCATTACATTCTTTATCCATTTTGGTTTAATTACCTACAAAGGGGTTTGACCAAGGCAAACCCCCATGCCTTAACATCCAACATTTCTTTCTCTTTCCTTGTGTGTTTGCAGATTTAGGTGTCTTGAAGGCTTGCAAATTACTAAAGTTCAAGTTGCAAAGTTTTTGAAGACATCTCATTGTTGAACAAGTCAAATATCAACAAAAAGTCACTTTCAGGCCCAAAAATCAGAGTTTCAGAAGTAGACACTTGTTAGGAACCGAAGTGCAAATAGAGGGCTTCTGTTTCCACTTTCGAATTTTTAGAAATTCAGAAGTGGTCTAAGTCACCAACAGTGTTGGCTTAGTCCCACTGAACTTTTTTTTCAAATGTTTTTGTAGATTTGGATACCCATTTGGCCGAAATGGGCTCTGATGCAATTTTCTAGATCTGGGACTAAGTTGCCCAGAATGGCGTAAGTGTCCCAGTAGGAAAAAATTTTAGAATCAACAACATTTCTAGTCTACAACACATTTCTAGGTGCACACATTTAGTTTTATAGTTTTCTCTTTTGTTTCATTTGCATTTCTAGGTCATTTATCACATTTTTGCATATATCAAGTTGTGTTTTCCAACACTTTGCATTTCTTAGGATTAGCATGAGTAAATCATTTCCTTTTTAGTTTATTGCATTTAGACATCATAATTAGATACATTGCATCCATTATTACATTAATCTTGAGTGTAGACATTAGCATTTTGGCCCCATTTCCTCTCCTTTTAGGTGAAAAACCTAGAAGAGTTAGAGCAACTTTGGGTAACCAAAATAATTGTCTATAGTATGTCTTCAAATCCCTCTTTCAATGCTAAGGATAATGTTTCAAAAAGCATAAATCCAAGTATGTCTTCAAATCCACATTTTAGTGAAATGGAAAATTTGTTTATAGAAGTTTTACAAGATGTTGGACTTAAAGATGTTGACATTGATAATATTCAAAGAGAATAAAATTTTATATAATTTGTTGAAAATAAATTAGAAAATGAAAATGAAAATTGTTCAAATGTTGTTGAAAATGACAATGATAAATATTTTGTTGAAAATGAAAATGAGAATGATCCTTTTGTTGAAAATGATAACAAAAACCATTTTGTTGATGAAAATGAAAATGAAAACCATTTTGTTGATGAAAATGAAGATGAAAATGAAAATGAAAATCCATAATGTAATGTTGAAAATGTTTTTTTTTAAATTGAAAGTGATGTTTTGGATAGTCTTCCTGGTAAGATTTTTTGGAGACAAATAAGAACACATGCCAATATATTATACAAAAAATTCTTTTATCGTAAAAAACTTGCATTTCAATGTCAACTAATGATGCAATTGATGAGAATGCAAAAAATGAGAAAAGTAATGAAAAAGTTATGCTTTTTTGTTAAACCAAGAAGAAAAGATCAATCATTAAAACATGAGTTGTCTACTGTTGCTAGTTCCATTCAATCTATTGGAAAAAATATTCAATCTAAAGATAAAAATGTAGTAAGAAGAGCTAGATAACAACTGCTATAGTTAATAAAGCAACTTTGAATAAAATAATGGTAAGAAATATTAGTGAAGTTCTACAAATACATCCTAAAACATTGCTAAGAGTGACAAAATAAGAGAAAGTATAGAAAATGATCCAATTAACCAATGTTGGAGTTTTAGTGGTTGACTCCCAAGGTTTGGCATGAAATTGAATGTTCAAATCAAATCTTTGATTGAAAAATATTGACATTATAATACTAGGGTATCATCTAATTCTAGAGATGTTTTAAAACTAAGAGTGGGTTCCAAAGTTCGCGATCCTCATCCAAAACACCTATTAGATACAACACAAACTAAATTTTATAGAGAGTTTTGAGGTGATTTAGTTTTACCTGGTAATATTAAAATAATTCAAAGGTCTTTTGAAAAATGTAAACCCTGGTATGTAAAAATTAATAAGCCATGAATATCTTGTTGTTGTAAAATGCATGTTCAATTTCATTATTTTTATGATGTTTTTCAATATATATGTTGTACTTTTCATACTAACATGATTATGCTGGAATGTGGTATTAATATGCCACCTAAAACAATAAGGGATTTTATTTCAAGTTTGTTTTGTGAAAGATCTAATGGTAAATTGTTTTATTTAAGTTCTTGTATTTCTAGACAATGCACTAGTTATGGAAATCTTTCATTCTCAAGAGTTTGTATGCATAAAAGTGTTGATAATGATTTTGGACAACAATTAGTAGATGTTAAAATATTTAAGAATGTTTACTATTCTTTAAAAGATGGAAAAATAGGAAAGCGTTGTGATTTCGTTACAAGAAAAGTTAGTGTACATGCATTCATAAGTGAATTTAAGAATAATATTGTACCAAAATATTTCATGCGCTCTCAACATGCTCGATGGCTTGATGGCCAATTTCACGCATGTAGAAACACATTTCCAATTGGTACTATACTATGAGTGGTTTATTTTGCGGAAAAATATACTCTAGCTCCGTAAGAGGAAATTCAATCATAGTATTATAATTTAGTGCAAGTAGCTATGTTTGTACTTATTGTTTATAGACACGTAGATGATAGCACAGAGGATGATAGAATTTTTTTTAGGGAGTATCATTTCTATTTGAGTGACAACTAGTTGCACTCATCGGAGTTTGTTTAATACTATTTCAATATATAAATTATAAAAATTTAAGAGAAAGAGGAATCTAGATGACAAAACAACTCATATGGTCAGATAATTGTACGGGGTAGTTCAATAATGCTTGAATGTTCTATTGGTTAAGTAGGGTTCAAAAGTAACTTAATGTTCAACATATGTGGAGATTTTTTGACGCTGGGCATGGTAAAGGAGAACATGATGGAGCTGGTGCATGTGTTAAAAGAATTCTTGCTAGAGAACAATTGAAATTTGAGGATGCAGTAAAATTTAAAGATGCACATGGGATTGTGGATTGGTACAATACAAGATTATCTACCCCTAGTTCTAGTAAGTACTCTATAGTTCGTCAATTATTTTGGTTAGTTGAAGAAGAAAACATTCTACCTAGACTTGACTGTGAGACAATCAGTGGATCTACTAAATAACCTTCATTTAAGAGTTCAAATGCAAGCAAATGGACTATTTGGAGAAGGGAGCTTGCATGCTTTTGTCAGTTTTTTTTTTATCTCAAGAGATTGGGAAGCATGTGAAAATATAGAATGGGTTGAATAGTGGAAGCAAAGATCGTTGAAACCTACACAGGCACATGATCAATATGAAACAATAATCGAAGACAATGATCAATTGTTTGCATTTGAAGACTATGACCATGTTTCAGACCTTGTACATGAAGGTAATTTAATTCAATTTATTTCACTTTATTAAGTTATTTTGTAATACTCAATTATTTATTTATATACATATGAATGGATGTATGTAGATTGGTCAAATTATATGGACACACACAAGTTATTAAATCAAAATTTGTTTGCAGGAAATGTGTATGTTGTTGCACCTAAGGGGAATGAAGAGGAAATAAAATATTGGTTGGCTCGTTGTGTGGAGACAAAACATAAGTTAATATCACCTTGAGAAGAAGATGATGGCTATCATTATCCAGTAGGTATGATGATCCCCTTAAGACATCCTCTTAAGGAAATTTTGATAACAAGTTTTTGATCCCCTTAAGCAAATTTTTAGAACTTCTTTGATCCCCTTAAGAAAATTTTGAGAAATTCTTTGATGATGGTTATCATGTTTTCTAATAGGATCGGTGGTGGTTGTTGGCACTTGGCTACAAAAATACTTGATCAGGAAGAACAGTCTTCCTACATTCGACGATTATGAAACACATAAAAAGATTATACACTACTCACATTTGGTGGTGGAAACAAATACAAAACTAGATTAGTATCATGGAAGACCTACAAATAAAGAGCTATAGACAATTTCTATGGAAGTGCATGAGAAAATCATAGATGCATTGCACAAGAAAGAGGATGCAGATGGTACAATGGAATAAGTAAATATAGATAAATATAGCTTACTTTTATATCGTCCTTTTAAATAGATTAAATACATGTTTTAATATTGCTCAAGTGTGTTAATTAGTTGAAATTGATTTAAATTTTCCTTTTATAGATCCTTAAGCCATCATCACAAAAAGCAGAGTCCATGTAGACTTGACCTAGACAACATGGAATACTTGGTAAAAATAGGTAATTATTAGTTAAATTATATTTAAATACATGTTTTGATTATATATTGATATTGCTTGTACATTAATAGTTAAAATTGGTTTATTATCCTTTTTTGTATCTTTAAGCCATCATCACATTGATCTCATAATTTGAAACAAAAAGGAGAGGATGCAGATTCAACCTACACACATGTGTGGAATACTTTTAAATATAGGTACTTGAGTTGTGTACATATAGATAGTTTTATATGAATTAAAATATGTACATGTTTTGATGATTTCATTGATATTGCTTGTACCATTTTGATATCAAATGGCATGAAAACCTACTACATTCTAGGTGCATGAAATAATGGATGTTGAATCGTCTAATGAAGTTGTGCACACTTCAAAGGATCTCTATCAAGAAGAAATTCAACCACATAGAAAGTGTTACAACTAAGGGCATGCAAATAGAGATTACTTGATTGATCTAGAATATGATTACAAATGTACAAATGCCTTGAATATATAGGAATGAATGAGATGCAAGATGCAATATGATGTTTTCATGTGTCTTGACCTAACAACATGTGAAACCTACCTATGAAATGATAAAATATTGAGATAAGTTCTAGAAGGACAACTCATCTTCCCGAAGGAATCTTATCTCCTACAAACATGGAAAGGGGAATTAACCCATTATTAATGATATTCTAATGATGCAACCTAGGAATAAATTAATTAAAGACCTAAGTAAACTTGTGCTAGTGTAATAAATAATTAATTACACTAACACCCCCCATAAGTGTAACTTAGGGAGGAAATGAAAAATGCAATGATTATGCAATGATGATGGGTCCTAACTACATGATGGCCATTTTAGGTACCCATTTACATGATGAAAATAAAAATGAAAAAAATCTCCCACAAATGGAGAAAAGGGGAAAACCCAGTGGGAAGAAAACCCCTCTCCAAAAAGGAGATGAAATGCAAAAAAGCAGAAAAGTGAGGAAGGATGGAGGACTCCCAATTACCCCCAAGTACACCATCTATCACATAGATACAACACAATAAATAGGCCCCCAATAGGAGGGAAATAGAGAGACTATATAGCCCCCCCATAACATGTGATCACCTGCAAAAATGGTAAGTGTCTGAAGACAAAACATGATCCAATGTCGACAAACAACTTGTCTCCCTTTTGGAAGAAACAAAACCAAGTGCAAGTGCAGGCATGCTTCCCATTCCAGATAGGAATTAAAGGAATGTAGGATGAATGTGGATGATGATGTCTCTAAAAACTACTCAAATGTATCCATTCCTGATGAATATGTAGATACCATAATCAACCCAAACTATGAAGAATGTGACAAACTAGGATGATGTGGAAACTGATGCTAAACAAGATCCAAAGACTGCAATACAATGAATGCGATGGAGACTAGATTTTCTCCCTAAATGAAGTGTCTTCAAAACCACTGAAAGAATTTTGAAGCATAAAAGGTTTCCAAACCACATGTATCCCACTAGGAAGATGCAAATCCAATGGTAGATGCTGAAGAAATTCCAACTCCTGAATGGAATGAGAGGGAAGAAGTCTCATACATGAAATCTCTAAAGAGAAACCAAGTGCCTCCAAGATAGTCTCTGGATCCCCAATCAAGGTCAAGACAGAGGAATGCAGAGACTCAAGAAAACTCTCCAAAGTAGGATCTTAATAGAGGAGTGATATCCCCTCAAGAATGTCTTCCAAACCTGTAGAAATAGCCACGTCTGCAATACCTGAAACAAAGCCATCCTGTGATGTCAAGTTTGGAAAATTGAATGTGTCCTAACGAATGATATGGAAGCCTCAATCAATGATTTTGGTAAAGGAATCACTGAATGTGAAGGGATACCAATCTTCTCTGATGGAGAAGAAGCATTTGAAGAAACCTTGTCAACCTCTTCAGAAGATTCAAGGAAATCAACCTCTTGCATAACAATATCATCATGGGGTATATGATCTGAGGAATCACATTCCAAATCATGACCATAGGGGAATGGTGGAGTATTTGAATCTCCATATAGCTCCCAAAGCTTAGTTCAAAGGATATGAGGATAATCACAATGATCAATAGATTTCAAAACATCACAATCAACTTGCATTGAAATGATCTCCAAGATAGTGAATCTGCCACAACTCCAAGCAAGTACATGAATACCTTCACTTGGATGGGGAACTATACTGTACAGATGTGGAAATACATCAAGTGATTGGAGATGGTGTATGATCCCATCCTACCATTATTTATAGTTTCCCTTTTGCAACATAACCAGAGAAGGAGTATATGCAAGCCCCATAATGAACCATAAAATTTCTCCAAAAAATTATAAAGACAATGACCTTCAATCAACAAAGATAAATTTCCAAATATGATATACAACTGAAGTGATGCCACCCGAATCAAAAAAATTTTCCCAAGTTTTAGGATATCCAAGTTGTTGAACAAATGCACCAAATTGAATAAAACTAATGCACGAGTACTTGGAGCTAAAATTGATCAAAGTGAATGGACTAATGAAAAAAAACTCTGAATTACCTTCCTGATGCCACTGGAATCACCGAAATCTGACAATCTGATGAGAAGATATGAGCCTTTATGTCCAAACTAGGGTTTTGAGTTTAGATGACTATAGATTTTTCTAATATCAAAATTTTGTAGAATGGATGTCACCACTAGAAAGTAGACCGAATTCTCTTTCTGATGGTATCTTGTTTGTCAAATCTTGATACCCTGGGTGAAAGTTATGAAAAAAATGAAAAAGGCCTATATTAGGCACTTTGTAGGCTAAATAGGAGCATGGATGTTACCACTGGAAAGTAGACCAAATTCTATTTCTGATGGTATCTCGTTTGTCAAATTTTGATACCCTGGGTGAAAGTTATGAAAAAATGAAAAAAGCCCTATATTAGGCACTCTGTAGGCTAAATAGGAGAAAAAATTAAGCCCCTTGGGCGCTAGGATTCAATCGTTGATATGACCACAATGTTAAATATGGGAAAAAAGGCCCCTGAATAGGTTGGAATCAGAGTGGTAGGTCTGGATTGAGTGGAGATATTCAAGCAATGCCGCTTGGATCAAGCAGACTCCTTGGTCATGGATGGGACCAAGTCTTTGGCAGGTACAAAGGTCGGTAGTTGGTACACGGGTGATAGGAATAGTTCGACACTCAGGAAAAAAAACTTTGATGGGACAAAGATGAGTGATTAGGTCAACAGAGAAACAATGATGGGCACCTTGAAGAATGTGATGGCTAATAATCAAAGACCATGTATGGGCGATTGAGGCAAGGACCGACCGATGATGGAGGAAATTAATGCCGGTGGGAATAGAGTTGGCTATGGTGGATGAACGCTGATCGGGGGTGACCAGAAAGGACAACGATGGGTTGGTGAAGGGCTATTGAAAAATTGACAGGTCCCTTATTAAATGTGTCGACCGGTACTTTCTATAGAGTGTTGAAAAGAAAAACCGATCGATAGATTTTGAAAGATTTTTTTATATTGCACTATGCAATAAAAAATCAAAATCTAACTTTAATGCCAATCAAAATATAGATTATGTAGAAAATACCAAATAAAATTCTAATAAATAATATATGCCACTTATTTAAAAAAAATCAAACTCCCAATGTATATGTCGACCTGTGATTTAATTATAGTTGCTTTGGAGAATTATTTTTCTGAAAACTATAGAAAAATAGCCCGAATATAATTTTTTTGCCAAACAAAGCAAAAGGAAGCCCTAATTTTTTTGAAAAAGCAAAATGGCCTATGACTAAATTTTTTTTGCCTCAGAGGACAACTGATTGGGCTAATTTTTTACTGCAAATTTATATAGATCGTATAAGTTGATTTTGCAAACCCAAATACCTCTGATGGATCCCGAGTTGATGAATCCAATTTTGATGAATGAACATGAGATCCTAGGGTTTTGAGGCCTTCTGAAGACAATCGTGAGCTCAAATCTAACTCAATCTACTTCAGAAATCAGCTTGGTTCCCAGGTGGAATCAAGTAGCCTACAATGGAAACCTTCAAGCCTGTAATGAATCTCTCTCACCCAAATTTCTTGGTCCTAGGATGAACTCTCAATGGAATGGATTTGATACCATGTTGAAATAATGGATGTTGAGTCATCCAATGAAGCTGCACACACTTCAACGGATCTCTACCAAGAAGAAATTCAACCACATAGAAAGTGTTGCAACTAAGAGCATGCAAATAGAGATTACTTGATTGATCTAGAATATGATTACAAATGTACAAATGCCTTGAATATATAGGCATGAATTTTTGGAAATAGGATGCCATTTAATTGCAATCCTATACATTATTTATTTCATGTATCTCCTAAGTCCTTGGAGAGTGTTCTCAAACACTACGATTAGAAAGAGATTAATATTTGTTGGTGTAATTAAATGTGTTGTACCTTGTCCTAGGTCATAATTACACCTTAGTTAAGTTTACTTAGGGACCACATAGGAGGTTGTTGGAGATTTTCCACTTTTGGTGGACTTGACATGTCATTACCTCATCACTTCCACCTTTTTTGTGGGCACATCATGTGATTATCTCTCCACCTTAAGTGGAGTGATAGCTTTTCATAGTTGTCTCATGTCATAAGATTATGACACTTGTCATAATCTTATGCCCTTCTATGTTCTCACCTTGGATATATAACCAAGCGATCTCTCTCATTTGTAATCAATCATAATCATATCATATCATTGACATTGAATACAATTTATTCTTGTCATATTCTCTCTTTTTATGCTTTCCATTTGGTCTATAGATCTTGGTAGCCATAGCCAATTCTAACAATATTTGATGAAATAATCATGTTAATTGACATTTATAATTAATTATAAATGTTAGAAGCATGCGTGGGCATCCATTATGAGTTCCTAAATAATAGGGGCACATGGGAAATCCACATGGTAGGTGACACTCACCTCGAGTTCAGTTAACTATTCAAAGTAAGAGATAACACTTCTGAATGCATGTAAAGATCCTAGGAGTTAGGGTTTGATGTTTGCATGCATAAAGTTTAGTTTAGTTTAGTTTAGATCAGTTTAGTTCAAAATTAGTTTAGTTTAGCTCAATTTAGTTTAGTTTAGTTTAGTTATGTTATGGTTAAATTATCTTTAGTTAGTTTTAGTTGAATGCTAGTTGACTTCAGTTAACTTGGAATGCATGGCTAATGACTTAGGTTGCATTACAGATAATAGGGACTACCTCCAGTTAACAGGGGATGACCATTCTTGCATGAATGGTGTTGAGGAATGTTTTAGTTAACAAGAAATGACTTGGACCCAACTTGGGTGCCCAAGTTGGCTTCTTTAAATTAACTCCTTTGCATGTTGAGATATTTCTAAAGGCTCAGTTAAGTAGGATTACTTTTGGGCACCAACTTTGAGGATGAATCCTTACATATATTTATAGAATAAAGGTTGAGTTGATATTTCAGTTTGGGATGCCCAAATGCATGAAGATGAGGATTTGACTTTGTTCTTCATGGTTAAAATCTACTTGGATGAGATAGGCATACCTTTTAGGGATAGGACTTGAGAATTGTAATTGTAACTCAATTGGAGTTTACAAAGCTAATTAAAGCCTATATATCTCAAGCAAGTTGAAGAGAGTTGTTATCAGTTTTATTGTAGGTTGTGAAGAAGATTAGTGAAGGCAAGAAGAAGCATTCTCAAGCAAGAATTGGAGCTATTGTAATTCAGAGATTGAATAATAGAATAATTCTTGGTGGATTTTTTTCCCAAAAGGGTTTATCCATGGTACATCTTGTGTAATCTTTCTAATATCCTGTCTACTTCTTCTATCAACTTCTATCTACATTCTCCAACAGTAAAATAGATTAATCAAGATAATCACCCACAAAAAAACTATAACAAAGGAAAAGCATTTTTAGATCAACAATATTAAAGTTTTACAAAGTATTAAGCTAGGAAAACACCTCAATTTTTTAACATTTGGTATCAGAGCTGAGGTTGGGTAGAGTATTGGGATGCCTTTCTCTTAAAATGTTGGAGGTTTTTTGGCTGTAGTGGGAGCTCTTACTATTTTTGTTATTGCTGATTTTGGAAAATAAGTTTGTTACAAGAGGTATATATTCTTGCTTTAGAGGATGTTTATCATGTGTCATTGAGAGCTTGGATTCATAGGTTTGTTTTGATCTTATGATGGAAATGTGGTTTTGATTATGTGCATCATGATTCCATGGGATTGCTCAGTATCACGGTTCAGTGGGAGCATTTGGAAATGAAGTGGATTCTTGGTTATAGGATGGTTTTGTTATTATGTCATGGTATACTCTTGATTAGCAGTTTAGAGTTGTGGCATGATACATGTTATGATAATTTTGATCATGAGGAAATGTCTAAAATTCCATATACTTTTGACAATGATGGTTTGATGTTTATCTTGTTGCCATGTATAGCTCGGTATCAAAATTTAGTGGGAGCTTCGGTAGGATATAGTGATCTTCATGAAGAGGATGGTAGTCACAATGCCATGTGTGACTCGGTACCATAGTTTAGTGGAAGTTGTTGGCAGTGACATGGATGCATCATTGGTAAGGTTATCTTCATGAGATTAGGGATATGGTTTTTTATTGGTTTAGAGTGGTTCCTATTATGTCATGGTTTAATCTTGATTCTAGATTAGATTTTGGAATATTACATGTTCTCTTGAGACCAGGATGTATGTTATGGTGCATGTGATCTCCTAAGAGGAGATGGTTAGATCATGGATTTCATGTTTATGTTCCTGATTCATGATTGGAGCTTTGACATTGATCTTGTGTAGTTCTCTTAAGTATTGGTTACATTAATCATTTTCTTGATTACTTCATGAAAGTGTTGTGTTGCATTTGGAGTTTGGCATGGATTGGTTGGTTACAGGTCCTCATGGATACTTGGAGAAATAGGTGAGACTATAGTTCTCTTATGGTAAGAGATATTTGTTGGAATGGTTGCTTCTAAGAAAAGTTTTTTCAATAGAAAAGACTAAGGAGCCTACACCTTGGTTGAATGTGAGTTCAACACACTTGGTGGTTTAACATGCCTCCAAAGAGGAAGTTTGGATATAGAGGCTTGGGAAAGGCATTGGTTTGGTTGATAAGTGGGAAGGTATTAATTGAGAAAATTTGACACTTTAATTAATGTTACAAATTATCTTATGAAACCGGTTCCTACAGATAAGTTCTCTTGGCTTTAATCATTTTCTTGGAGCTTCATGATTATGCAGGTTGCATTTGAAGTTGGCATGGATTGATTAGTTGGTGTAGGAAGGCCATTGGCCTTGAGTCTTGTACTTGATTTATAATGATTCCTTGTTTAGAATAATTGCAATGTATAATGTCAAGTGAAAGAATGTTGGAAAAAGGATGCCATTTAATTGCAATCCTATACATTATTTATTTCATGTATCTCCTAAGTCCTTGGAAAGTGTTCTCAAACACTATGATTAGAAAGAGATTAATATTTGATGAAATACTCATGTTAATTGGAATTTGTAATTAATTCTAAATGTTAGGGTCATGTTAGGGCATCCATTGTGAGTTCCTAAATAATAGGGGCACATGGTGTGCCCACATGGTAGCCGACACTCACCTTGAGTTCAGTTAACTATTCAAAGTAAGAGATAACACTTCTAAATGCATGTAAAGATCCTAGGAGTTAGGGTTTGATGTTTGCATGCATAAAGTTCAATTCAGTTCAATTCATAATTAATTTAGTTTAGTTTCTAAGTTTAGTTTAGTTTAGTTTAGTTTAGTTTAGTTTAGTTTAGTTCAGCTATGGTTTAATTATCTTTGGTTAGTTTTAGTTGAATGCTAGTTGACTTTAGTTAACTTGGAATTCATGGCTAATGACTTGAGTTTCATGACAAATAATAGGGACTACCTCCAGTTAATAGGGGATGACCATTCTTGCATGAATGGTGTTGAGGAATGTTTTAGTTAACAAGAAATGACTTGGACCCAAGTTGGGTACCCAACTTGGCTTCTTGGAATTAACTCCTTTGCATGCTGAGATTATTTTGAAGGCTTAGTTAAGTAGGATTACTTTTGGGTGCCTAATTTGAGGATGAATCCTTGAAGATATTTATAGAATAAAGGTTGAGTTGGCAGTTCAATCCAAATGCATGAAGATGATGATTTGACATTATTCTTCATGGTTAAAATCTACTTGGATGAGATAGGCGTACCTTTTAGGGATAGGGCTTGAGCATTGTAATTGTAACTTAGTTGGAGTTTACAAAGATAATTAAAGCCTATATATCTCAAGCAAGTTGAAGAGGTATGTTATTAGTTTTATTGTAGGTTGTGAAGAAGATTGGTGATAGAAAGAAGAAGCATTCTCAAGCAAGAATTGCAGCTATTGTAATTTAGAGATTGAATAATAGAATAATTCTTGGTGGATTTTTTTCCCGAAAGGGTTTCTCCACAGTACATCTTGTGTAATATTTATAATATCCCATCTACTTCTTCTATCAACTTTTTTCTACATTCTACAATAGTAAAATGGATTAATCAAGATAATCGCCCACAAAGAATCTGTAACAAAGGAAAAGCATATTTAGATCAACAATATTAAAGTTTTACAAAGTATTAAGCTAAGAAAACACCTCAATTTTCAACATGAATGAGATGCAAGATGCAATATGATGTTTCCATGTGTCTTGATCTAACAACACGTGGACCCTACCTAGGAAATGATAAAATATTGAGATAAGTTCTAGAAGGACAACTCATCTTCTAGAAAGAATCTTATGTCCAACAAACAAGGAAAGGGGAATTACCCCATTATTAATGATATTATAATGATGCAACCTAGGACTAAATTAATTAAATCAACCTAAGTAAACTTATGCTAGTGTAATAAATAATTAATTACACTAACAACATGTACATACACAATTATACTCTATGTACTTTTATGTATCAAAATCAATATTCTATATATTTTGTTTGTTAAATGTGCATGTTTTTCTACTTTGAAACTTTGAATTTGATTGTATAATCACTAAACAAAATGTCTATCACTGTTAAATTTTGTTTCCTTGAGCAACTTCACCAAAATTTGACAACTTCTTTGACCCCCTTAAGACATATTAGGAACCCTTAAGGCACCCCCTTAAGACGTCATATTAGGACATATCCTAAATATTATACTTAATTATATCATTTGTTATGATGAGTCACCCTAAAGTATAATACTTGTTTATATCACTTAATATTTATACTTGATTATACTCTTCTTTGATCCCCTTAAGATGCCGTATTAGGACCCCTTAAGACATCCTATTAGGACCCCTTAAGACATCCTATTATGACATGAAATAAATAAACATTGAAATTATTTAAATTGTATAGAAGGTGATTGTTATGATGAGTTATCCTAAATTCTAAGTTAATTATATCAATTGATTGATTAAATATGAGACATGTAATTTGAAGAATTTCATCTCCTTAAGACATCCATAGGTAAAGATGTTTGCTATTGTTTGATTTGTATTTTGGAATCATTTGGTTTAGGATGATGCCAAATTTATGGAAACTTGTATATTAACTTAGTTGTCTCTTTTGAATGAGGATGTGACTCCCATTCCAACAAATAGTACCAAAATAAAGGGCGGAGGTAGAGGAGGGAGGTTGTAGTATTTTTGTTGGATGTTATTATTTGTTTTGACAACTTATAAATTAGTGTTTTTTGTGGAACATGAGGTCAAGAGGACTTTGATATTCTTAATTTTTCTCTATAACTTTGCATGATTTGTAAATATGAGAGTACATGAATTAATTTCAAAACTTTAGCCTATTTTGGATAATTAAGCTCTTTAATTATATGCTGTAAAAGAACTAGGAAATATAGTGTATACTTATAGAACAATTTTTTTGGCAAAACTTGTTGCATTTTGATTGGTATTTATGTTTAGTTTATTGAATTTATTAATTATTTTGTTCTCTAATCTTGTATGGTATTGTTTATTTCTTAAAATTTCATCCTTTGTGGTATATAAACAAATTGCTTTTGTTTGTAGATTATGATTTATTTTCTTATTTTATTAGATCTAACCTTTGTATTAGGACCCCTTACGACATCCTATTAGGATGTGAATTAAATAAGTTCATTAACTAATTATCACTAATTATTGAATGTATATCATGTATGGATCACTAAATTTGTAAAGTACAAATATTAAAATGTCCTATTAATTTCAACTTTAATTTCATATTAATGTCCTAAATTAATGTCTTGACTATGAATCTTTTGAAAAGTACAAATATGTCCTATCAATTACATATTAAAATTTCACATAAAATTCATAAATGTACATGTGTAAATTAAAATTAAACAATAATAAAGTCCATTATTTACAATATATTAAGTGCATGAAACCAATATATTAAGTACATGAAATAAAGTTCATCAGAGTATAACCCATGAAATAAAGTCCAAAAAACTACTTGACCCATGAAATAAAGTCCAACATAGTACAACCCATGAAATAAAGTCCATGAAACAATATATTAAGTCCATGAGAAACCAAATATGTAGTCCATGAAATAATAAAATATAACCCATAAAATCATGTTTAGCTCATGTATCGTCTCTATAATCAAGAGACCTCTTCACACCATGTGAACTATGCAGATGGCTTGAAACACTCTGTACAAGCTCAAAAGATGAAATCAGATGTAAGATGATTAAATTTTTTTTAATGATAATTTAATTTATAATTCATCATAAAATTAAATTACCATCATATTTGGCTCTAGATGCCTTGGGGCACCTAGACCAATCTCTAAATTCTCCGAATCAATCTACATATACAAGAGAAAGAAAGTTGAAATAGATGTAAGTATACGATTAAAAATGATTTAATTCAATTTAATTTATAATTTATCATATTTAAATTGTATCGTAAGAGGTTGTGCACCCTCTACTCTAGGACCTGTTTGTACATGCTCAACTACAAGATGTGTCTCATGCTATAAAATAAAAATAATTTAATATGTATGAGTGTGCAGACACACACACACACACATATATTAAATTTTAAATTTAATTAAAGTTATTCATGCAATGTATAATTTGTAATTGACTTTAAATATAATAAAAAATTTAAATTACCATGATATTTGGAGCCTACTCTACATGTCCTCTTGGAGGTGTAACTATCACTGAGTCATGGCAGAAAGTCACACTAACAAAGTCCTACAAGATCAAATTTAAAGCCTATATACTTGAATTAGGTTAAAATATATATATATATATATTCAAGTTTGCACATTTGTGTAGAAATATTTTTAAACAACATTAAATCTAGAGGCCTCATGAGTAGCCACAACATATAATGTTTGTTCGATGCCCATTCTCATTGTTGTATCAACCTCGACATACATATAGACATTTAATGCTTATAATATTTACAAGTGTACATGCACATTTGATATATGGTGAATTTAAAATTCATAATTGTAACTATAGTATTGTAAGTTAAATAATTTACAATATAAATGTACCCACCCCTAATTTGTGATGCTCGATAGTGGAGGAGTGCTCGACAAACCCACAGGTGGAATCAATGTGGAAGTTGATTGACTCCCCATATGTTCATGATTGAATTATAACTTTAAAAGTCAAGTTAAAAATTATTTCATATATAATTTAAAAAAATGAAATCAAAATACCCCATAAGGGTTACCAACTAGGATTGGTGTCGACATATGTACTCATAGTGCAGATGATTGCCCCATCATTAGTGCCATCTGTACACCAAATAGTTTGATTGTTAAAATGTATTGCAATTTTTTTTTGATATATATGTTCATTAAAATTCTTATAAATAAAACATGTAGATGCATATTTATACCTGTGTCGTACTATCCTCAGGGTAATGCTCTGTAGCAAGAAATTCTATGAATGAATTGAGGTGACTAGATGATCCACTAGAATCTCCACATCCACCCGAACTGGGTGTGGCCTAATCAGGTCCATAGCAGAGTTGATGGAAACTAGTACATA
Organism: Sequoia sempervirens; assembly: GCA_007258455.2. Classification (NCBI taxonomy): domain Eukaryota; kingdom Viridiplantae; phylum Streptophyta; class Pinopsida; order Cupressales; family Cupressaceae; genus Sequoia; species Sequoia sempervirens. The sequence goes on along the minus strand of VDFB02144639.1, from coordinate 169,987 downwards.
CATGTGGTGTCAACACTCATGGAGTGGTACTAGGACTAACTCCATAGAATGCTCCTCCATCATTGTAGTCTCTATGCTCCCTAGCCACTATCATAGAAGCATGCTGATCAAGATCTCCTGTGAGTGTACTTAGGGATTCTAATGTTGATACCACCACACATTGATGCACAAGTGTGGGAATTGAAGGAATAAGAGGAGCAACAAGAAGTTGTGCATGCACATGGCATTAGGGATCAACCCTTGCCCCTAACCTCTATTGTGGCATGCCAACACCAACACCTTGAAATGATTTAAAATCAAAATAATTAGGCTTTTTCCCCATAACAAACTCTACATATAGTTTCCTCAAAAAAAAAATTGGACCTCTGGATTAGCATGTGGTGGCTTGTCAAATACCATATACCATTGATCCCAAAAATGTGTGCTCATCTATGGATGTATACACCACCTCATGGCGATTCTAGATTTAATGGCAGGAATGGGTTGTTAAGTATTAGGGTTGATAAAATAAGGGGATATATGGGCTTTTGTTATTTTTAGGAGTTAAAATATGTTTATATGAGAGACCATTTGCATAAAATCATCTCATCTCCTCTATCTCATCGATGCCTATCTAAGTCAAAATCGATAGTCCTAATGGCATTGACAACATTTTGCATTGCAGATGCAAAATGTCTCACATGTGGTGGAATCAATGCTTCATTTTGCGTAGGATTGATTTGGTTTTGAATGGATTCCACATTTTCATTGATACGTGCTTGCAAGCAAGCCTCATCTGATCCAATGGGTGGTGGAGGTGGGATATGAGGTGAAGGGGGTGGAGATTACTGAGGTAGTGGATTGATGATATCATCAATGTCAAATTGATCCATGATATCTATATATAAGTGTTCACCTGCATTAAATTATACAAAATTAACATACAAACTTACAAAACTACACAAAATAGTTAAATTTTAAATGTACATGCAAATTTGTTTAAATAGGATGTGCATACATATACATACACATACATTGATTGAACTTGAGCATGTGCATACAAATTTAAAAATTTAAGATGTACATACATTTAAAATAAAAAATATGATGCATAATGCATGCATACATCATTAACTAAACTGTGTGCATACAAATTTCAAATTTTAAGATCTAGAACAATGTAATTTTAATACATGTACATACTAAAAAATAAACTTGAAACATTCACAAAAAGCTCATTTATGTCTAATGCATATATAAATTACATTTTTCCAATAGTGGAAATCATAAAATATGTACTATTATAAATTCATCATTATAAGTTATTATATTCATAAATTCAACACTAAAAATATCCATCCGACCAAATTCATAAATTCATTACTAAAAATATCCATCCAACCAAATTCATAAATTCATCATTAAAAATATCCTCCAACCAAATTCATAAATTCATCACTAAAAATATCCATCCAACCAAATTCACAAATTCATCACACAAAATATCCATCAAACCAAATTCATAAATTCGTAACTATAAGATCATTGTCTTAATTTATAAAGTGTTGCAACTCTCTATTGCATCTCTTCATTTCTTTGTGTTTTCCTTTTTAGAATTAGACTTTCTCCTCTCCTCTAGCCATCGTTGATGCTCACCTAAGACCCCATCCATAGCCCTAACAATATCAACAACATTTTTCATCCTAGATGCAAAAATCCTTAAAGTTGGTGTGATACCTTCTTCATTTTGAATAATATTGATTTGATCCTAAATGGTTCTAACATCGACATTGATATGTGCTTGCAAGTGAGCACCATTGATTTTAGGTGGTGGAGGTGGGGGGTTATGAGGTGGAGTGGGTGGAGATGGAGGTGAAGGTGGTGGAGAAGGAAGACATGGTGGTGGATTACATATATTATTGAATTGATCCATTATCTCTAAGCTATAAGTGAACCTGCATTAGATTTGTAATTTCAAAATGTAAGATACATGTTTAGGAAATACCCTTAAACCATTCAATATAAATGGCCTAATTGAAAACAAATGATAAATTGTGTAAGCGTCAATTATGTCTAAGGCATGTTACTTGAATGAAAAAAAATCAACTATTAATATAGGATGGCTTAAGGGGATCTATGTATACAAAATGACATGGATTAAGGGAATAAAATTTGGTGAAGTTTCCCAAGGAAACCAAATTTCATTAAAGTCCTAGGACAAAATGAATGCTTTATGATTTACAGTTTAGAGTTTAGGGTTTAGGGTTTAGGGTAATAGGATCACTTAAGGGGATTTGTGTAGTAAGGTCCTAGGAAAAAATGACATGGCTTAAGTGAATAAAATTTGGTGAAGTTTCCCAAGGAAACCAAATTTCATTAATGTCCTAGGATAAAATGATGGCTTTAGGGATTAGGGTTTAGAGTTTAGAGTTTAGGGCTTAGGGTAATAGGATGGCTTAAGGGAATCTATGTAGTAAGCTCCTAGGAAAAAATGACATGGCTTAAGGGAATAAAATTTGGTGGTGTTTCCCAAGGCAACCAAATTTCCTTTTAAGGTCCTAGGAAAAAATGAATGCTTTAGGGTTTAGGGTAAAGTTTGGATGGCCCTTGGAATAATGGACTTGCAAGTTAGTGAACAACATTTTCTTGTGGAATAGTTGATTGACATAGCTCTTGTTTCGACTGACCAACCTCTCATGAAATCTCATTCATATTATAATCTTGCACAATCTTATTATTGTTAAATTTGGTTGCCTTGGGCAACTTCACCAAATTTTGAGTTCTTTGATCCCCTTAAGAAATGTCATATTAGGACCCCTTAAGACATTGGTTTAGGGTTTAGGGTAATAGGATGACAAGTAAGGGGGTTAATATTTTTGATTCATCACATATGCAAGAACATTAGTTTATGAATATTTTTTATTTTATGAATAAATTGACTATTTCCGTAATATAAACACATAATTATGTATTATTAAGATTGAGTTTGATGTATACTTTAACTTGATATTTTTTTAATTGACTATAAGATTATTTTATTTAACATTTTTTTCATTAATATTGATTGTATGTATGTATGTGTGTGTGTGTGCGTATATATGAATGACGTTTAATATACTATGATAAAGTTGAATATTTCCCACTTAAATGAATTATATGATATAAAATGTATAATAAAATTAGTTAATGTTGAATTTTCCCAAAGATCCAAAATATTATTTTATTTTGGATTGTTTGGAATTGAAAGAACCTAAAAGAAAGAAAAGAAAAATATTTACATTCTTTTAGTGTCTAGGTAACTAGTGCAAATTGAGATTTTAGACTAAACTAGAAGCCTAATTATCAACTAATTGACTAGAATGAAAATTAAGATTGTCGAAAGACAAGAGACAACACATGTAAACAAGAAATGGAAACACAACATGACTAAGAGAGATCAAAACATAAAATAGAAATGAATGCAAATATTATCTAATTAAGTGACAATTGGAAATGGATTGTACAAGGATTTAGGAATTTTCTAACTAAATTTGCAAACAAACATTGAACATTTATCAATTGTAATGATCCACTAGTCCCACAAGTAAAGTTTAACATACTGTTTTCTATTCTAATTATATCTATGTTCATAAGGTTTAATTGATTGTGTCTCTTGATGAATACACATTTAAATGTATGATATTTATCAAATCCTATTTCATTGTCAATATCAAGGACCCTAATTTACTATGTATCAACCTAAATATATCAAATAATTTCTTCCATAGGAATGCCTGCATACTTGTCTCCATACAATGCAAATGAAATTTAAAACATCTAAGCAATACAAATGAATTTTTTGCATTATCAAATATTATCAAGCTTGAAATCAGGGTTTTCAAATGCAAAATGATTTGTTTGATTTCAATTTAGGGTTTTAGCAAAAAAAATTGTTTGAATTCAATTTAGGGTTTCAAGAAGCAATTAAGGTTTTCAACGCAATTTTTTTTGTTTCATTTCAAATTAGGGTTTTCAAATGCAATTTTTTGTTTGATTTGAAATTAGGGTTTCAAAAAGCAATTAGGGTTTTCAAATTCAATTTTTTAATTTCATTTCAATTTAGGGTTTTCAAATGAAAATTTCTTTGTTTCCTTTCAATTTAGGGGTTTCAAATGCAAATTTTTTTGGTTTGATTAAACAATTTAGGTTTCAAAAACTAAATTTTGTTCTTAAGATACGATTTAAGGTTGATTTTTTCATTTCTATTCAATATCTTGACTCAGGTTTCATTTCATTTTTTCTTCTACTTCTACAAACCACCATTTCTTCTATTACAAGTAAATAAAATACATAAAACACTAAATAAATTGAAAAAAATGCAAAAATCTATTACTGTATTTAAAATTTCAAAAAAACATAAAAAAAACAAAGAGATTGGGGCTGGAGGTGTACCTAGAGGTTGTTGTCTTTGCAAAATCAAGATCCTGTGCTCTATGAATAACTAAGTTTTGTTTATTTTTAAAAATAAATACCACTTTAAAATGGGATCCTGATTTTTACAAATCGGGTTCTCAATTTTTACAAATTGGGATCCCATTTTTTAAAAGTGGTTTCTTGTTTATTAAAAGGTGGGATATCTTTCTTGGCAAGCCGATTTCATTTTTTTTTCCTAAGGAAAAAACTTACACATTTCATGAACTCATCTTCTTGCTCTTACCCAACTATAAATATAAGGTTATTTCACTATGTTTTACCTAGCATTTTTGGAGAATGTCATAAGAATTTCAAGAGAAATTCAAGGCATTTAAAGGAAAATTTATTGAAGATTTATTGCAGCAATCAAGATCCAATTGTCATATCAAATTCTTCTTGTATCATGCATGTTTTAGGAGCTAATATAGTGATGTAGGTTTCATGATCCTATCAAGCATTCAAAGCATTATTTCAAGTCAAGATTCAAGTGTCAAGATCCAAATCCATTGAAGTCATTTCATGCAAGTTGAAAAATTTCATCATCAAGGTTTATTAAGGGTTTGTCAATCAATAGAAAATTGCTTTGTTCATTTTTCATTCTCTCTTCCATGATTTTGTTCATTTCAAGGTTTGATTACCAAAACGGGGCTTGACCAAGGAAAATCCCCATTCAACAAAAAAAAAAAAATTCCCTCTTGATTTGTGTTTGCAAATTTAGGTGGAAGAAAGGTCTTTGAAGATCAAATTTGGAGAAATTTGTAAAGTTGCAAAATTTGTCAAAAGTGTCATCATATCATGAACTCAATTTTAGAACTTATTTTTTAGCCTCCTGAACCTGAAACTTGGGAAAATTGAAGGTCTCAGATATGTAGTAGAGGCTCTTGAAAGTTGTAGAAAAACCTTAACTCAAGACTCACTTGCCCTAGGGAAAATGAGTCCCATATATGCTTCAAAAAAACACTTTTGGTGACTAGTACACATGCTTCTTCCCTTCTCTATTGAAAATGGAGGTAATTATGTAGCTTAATACTTTGTAAAACTATTATATTGTAGATCTAAATAAGTGTTCTTTGTTGCAATTTATTTTTGGATGATTATTTGTTTAGATTCATTTTACCATTTGTAGAAGTAGATAGAAGATTGTAGAAGAACAAGACTAGAAGATAAAAGTGACACAACATATACCGCTGAGAAACCCTTTTGGGAAAAAACACCACTAGAATCAATAGTGCTTGTATTATTTAACCTTAGAACAAGATTACAATAATTCTTTATCAATCCTTGCTCGAGATGCTTCTTTTTCCTTCAACAATTCTTCTTCACAACCTACAATAAAATCTCATGTGTCCAAGCATGAATCCACACATCCCATGCCATGCTTCACAAAAGGAATCTCTTAGAAATCTCTTCAACTTGCTGCAATAAATAGACAATTGTGAACATTGTAAACTCCAAAGAGTTGAAAATTACAAGAGGATAAATCTCCTCACAAATATCTATGCCATTCTTGTGAAAGTAGAGTTCTTCTCTGAAAAAAATGTCAAACCAAGTCCTTCATCAATTTGGGCATCCCAAACTGAAGTCTTAACTCAACATTGATTTTGAAGATATCTTCTAAGCTTATCCTAAAATTTGGTGTCCAAGAATGGGGCCACTTAACTAAGCCTTGTAAATATCTTCTCATTCAAAGGTGTTAACTCAAAGATCTCAACATGGGAACCCAAGGTGGATCCAAGTCAATCTTAGTTAACTGAAACATGTATCTCTCCACCAATTCATGCAAGTACCATACATGATTTATCATCCCCACTTAATTGAATGTATCACTTATTATCTATCATGCAACTCAAGTCATTAGTCGTGCATTCCAAGTCAACTAAATTCAACTAGCATTCAACTAAAACTAACTACATGCAACTGAAGATAACTGAACCATAACTAAACTAAACTGAACTGAACTGAACTGAATTGAACTGAAATAATACTAAACTAAACTAAACTGATACTAAACTAAAATAAACTGAACTAATCTAAATTGAACTGAATTGAACTCCATGCATATAAACATCAATCCCTAACTTCTAGGATCTTTACATGCATTATTGAAGTGTTATCTTTTACTCCAAATAGTTAACTTAACTCAAGGTGAGTTCCACCTTCCATGTGGGTGCCCCATGTACTCCTATTTTTTATGAGCTCTTCATGGGCATCCCCACATGTTCCTATCATTTATAATTAATTAAAAATTTCAATTTACATGTTCATTTCATTCAAAGTTAATCTCTTTCTAATCATAGTGTTTGGGGAACACTTTCCAAGGACTTAGGAGATACATGAAATAATGTTTAGGATTTCAATTAAATGGCATACTATTCCCAAAATTCTCCCACTTGACATTATACATTTCAATTATTCTAAACAAGGAATCATTACTATAAATCAAGTACAAGACTCAAGGCCAATGGCCTTCTTGCACCAACTAATCAATCCATGCCAATTTCAAATGCAACCTGCATAATCATGAAGCTCCCAACAAATGATTAAAACCAAGAGAACTTATCTGTAGGAATTGGTTTCATAAGATAATCTACAACATTAATCAAAGTGCCAACTTTCTTAATTAATACCTTCCCACTCTCAACCATTGCTCACACAAAGTGATACTAAACATCAACATGCTTAGTACTATGTTGTAGAAAAAAGTACCCTTTGCTTTACATGAGATTAATTCATGATAAATTGGACTTAACGAGGCCTTAATCTAGTGTTGTGAGGAATTTTAAGCATCCACACTAGTCTTGGACCCTTGAAAACTAAATAAAATTCTTTTAATGACGTCTTGTGAAGGTGTTGTGAAGTGTTGTAAAACATTTCTACACTCTTCCAGACTCTATTCCTTACAATTTACCTAAAAATCACCTTTTCATCACTAATCAAGTCCTATTTTGAAGTGTTAAAATTTTTTGTAACAATATTTCATACTTTTCTAGGCATAACTTCACTATTTATCCCTTTCTCATGCTTTATTTGGTCCCTTTATGCCCTCATATGTCTTAATTAAGTGTATTTTTGAATGTAATCCCGATAAACAACATTAAATGCAATTTAATTCCTGACACCTATTTTCAAGTCCTAAGTGGGTCCCATTCACCATGGGTGGCGAATGAGTCACCCTTGGCTCCAAATTCAAAAATTTTAAAATTTCCTTTTGAGTTTTTATTCAAAATCACTTGATGTCGGGATGAGGTATGAATGAGTAACTAAGGAAAAAGTGTGTATAAATAAGTGTTTTTCTCCTCATTTTACATCCCTCATTCACCCATTCAATTTCATAACCATTCTTCATTTCTTATCCACCAATCCTTTATCTCAAGTCAAGCAAGTTAGGGCTTTCACATTGCAAGTCATCAATTTAGCTTCCTAAGACATATAAGGGTAGATTCTACATGTTTTGTTGCAGAATTTCAAGATATATCATTATGAAAAGGTAATTTACTCCACTATTGCATGTTTCATTCCATTCTTTCATCATTTTGGTTTAATTACCTAAATGGGCTTTGACCAAGGCAAACCCCCATGCCCTAACATTCACCATTTCTTCTTCTTTTCTTTTGTTTTCATAGATTTAGGTCTCTTGGGATCTTATAAATCATTGAATATAAAATTGAAAGGTTTTTAAAGTCCCCTCTTCATTCAACAAGTCAAAGAATCAACAAAATCTCATTTTTAGGCCCGTAAATCAGAGTTTCGAAAGCAGACCCTTGTAGAACATCAAAGTGCAGATTAGAAACTGTAGAAGCCAATTTTTGGAAATTTAGAAATTAAAAAGTGGACTTATTTTCCATGGGTGGTGAATGAGTCCCATTTCCAGGTCAGTTTTATGTTTTATGCATTTTTTGACAGCCTTTTGACATAAACAAATTTTGGCTTAGTTTACCAGAACTGGGACTGATTTGTCTAGAATGGCGAATGAGTCCCTCCAGGTCTAAAAAACATCATCAAAAACATTTCAAAAGCAATTTCAAATTCTCATTAAAATCCTAGGTGAACACTTTCAGTCTGATTTATTTCTATTTCATCTTTCCTTTTATTTGTAGGTGATTTTGTAATACACAATGTGTTTTCAAACAAGTTATTTTTCTTTAATTTCCATTCATTAATTAGTTAATATTATTAGTTTCTTGTATTCAAACATTGCATCTAGGAATTTTACATCCTTTTTCCATCCATATCACACTAATCTTTGAATGTAAACATAAGCATTTTTGGACCCATCTTTCTCCTTTTAGGTGAAAAATCCTAGAAGTGCTAGAAAGAACATAGGTCCCAAAAATATATGTTTCAAGTACAAGCATGATAAATATGATTTTTGGCTAAACACATAGCACTCTGACTATCACATTCAAGTTTAAGTTACTTGCAATTAAAACCAATACCTTTCCCAAGTCTATGTAACAAAACTGCCTCTTTGGAGGCATGTGAAACCATCGAGTGTGTTGAACTCACGTCCAACCAAGGTGTAGGATTCTTGGTCTTTATTGTTGAAAAATATTTTCTTACAAGTAACCATTCCAACATATATCTCTTACCATAAGAGAACTCAAGTCTCACCTATTTCTCCAAGTATCCATGAGGACCTGTAACCAACCAATCCATGCCAAACTCCAAATGCAACACAACACTATCATGAAGTAATCAAGCAAATGATTAATGAAACAAATACATAAGATAACTACACAAGATCAATTTAAAATCTCCAATCATGAATCATGAACATAAACATGACAACATGATCTAACCATCTCCTACTCTAAATGCATATCAAGAGTAATCCATGACATAATAGAAACCACTCTAAACCAAGAAAGAACCATATCCCCAATCACATGAAGATAACCTTACCAATTATGCATCCATGTCACTACCAAAAACTCCCACTGAACCATGGTATGAGCTACACATGACATCATGATTACCATCCTCCTCATGAAGATCACTCTTTAACATCAAGCAAAGAGTCATCACTAACATTTTTACATAAAATGATCAAAGAATGATTACCGTCATCTAGGGATTCCTTTGTAGAAGAGTCATAACTCTTTTTCTTGTTCTTTAAATCCTTCTTCACATGTATCAGTTTACCATACTTCCAACACTTTACCTTTGTCCTTTTGACTTACCCTTCCCTTGTCTCCCTTAGGTTCCTTTTTCTCAGGCCTACCTTTTACAAAAAAGGCATCTTGGATTTCCATTTTAGACTTCCTCCTCATCTCCTCTGATAGGAGAGTAGGAATTATATTGTCCATATTCGGATCTGCACCACTACCACTGATAGCAACAATTAGATTTTCCCAAGATTTTGGTAAAGTACAAAGTAATAATATGCATTTATCTTCATCCTCTAGCTTTAAATCTACATATGCTAATTGAGTTAGAATCAAATTAAAATCATTCAAATGATTTGCAACAGAATCACCATCTTTCATCTTTAATGAATACAACTATCTTTTCAGATACAACTTATTAGTAAGACTTTTGGTTTGATAGATATCACCTATTCTCTTCCACAACTTATATGCAATAGCTTCTTCTGAAACATTCAAGAGAACAACATTGGCAAGACACAATCTTATGGTCCCTTTTTCCTTCTTATCAAGCTTATCCCAATCCTCATCTGACATCGTTGTAGGTGACTTTGTCTCATTACCAATAGCTAACCACTAATCTCTCTCTTCAAGGAGATCCTCCATTTTTAGTTTCTACATCTCATAATTAGATCAATTGAATCTTTCAATAGCTAAATGAGAATTAAAACTCATTGTAATAAACTTATTTTCCAAAATCATCAATAACACAATAGTAAAGGCTCCCATTATAGCCAAAAAACCTTCAAAATTTTAAGAGAAAGGCATCCCAAACTCTACCCCAACCATTAGCTCTGATAGAAAATGTTGAAAATGGAGGTAATCTTGTAGCTTAATAATTTGTAAAAGTATTATATTGTAGATCTAAATAAGTGTTCTTTGTTACAGTTTATTTGTGGATAATTATTTGTTTGATTCATTTTACCATTTGTAGAAGTAGACAAAAGATTGTAGAAGAATAAGACCAGAAGATAAAAGTGACACAACATATACCATGGAGAAACCCTTTTGGGAAAAAACTCAACCACCAGAATCAATAGTTCTTGTATTATTTAATGTTAGAATAAGATTACAATAATTATTTATCAATCCTTTCTTGAGATGCTTCTTTTTCCTTCAACAATTTTTATTCACAACCTATAATAAAATCTCATGTGTCCAAGGATGAATCCACACATCCCATGCCATGCTTCACAAAATTACTCTCTTAGAACTCTCTTCAACTTGCTGCAATAAATAGACAATTGTGAACATTGTAAAATCCAAAGAGTTGAAAATTACAAGAGGATAAAGCTCCTCACAAATATCTACACGATTCTTGTGCAAGTAGAGTTTTTCTGTGAAAAACAATGTCAAACCAAGTCCATCAATTTGGGCATCCCAAACTCAAGTCTTAACTCAACGTTGATTTCAAAGATATCTTCTAAGCTTATGCTTAAATTTGGCACCCAAGAAAGGGCACACTTAATTGAGCCTTGTAAATATCTTCTCATGAAAATGTGTTAACTCCAAGATTTCAACTTGGGCACTCAAGGTGGATCGAAGTCAATCTTAGTTAAATAAAACATATATCTCAACTAATTCATGCAAATACCATGCATGATTGATCATCCCCACTTAACTGAATGTATCACCTGCTATCTTTCATGCAACTCAAGACATTAGTTATGCATTCCAAGTCAACTGAAGTCAACTAGCATTCAACTAAAACTAACTACATGCAATTGAAGATAACTAAACCATAACTAAATTGAACTGAATTAAACTAAACTGAATTGATACTGAACTAAACTAAACTAAATTGAATTGATATGAATTGAACTAAATTGAACTCCATGCATGTAAAAATCAATCCCTAACTTCTAGGATCTTTACATGCATTATTGAAGTGTTATATTTTACTCCAAATAGTTAACTTAACTCAAGGTGAGTTCCACCTTTCATGTGGGTGCCCCATGTGCTCCTATTTTGTGAGATCTCTTCATGGGCATTCCCACATGTTCCTATTATTTAGAATTAATTACAAATTCCAATTTACATTTTCATTTTATTTGAATTTAATCTCTTTCTAATCCTAGTGTTTTGGGAACACTTTCTAAGGACTTAGGAGATACATGAAATAATGTTTAGGATTGCAATTAAATGTCATCCTATTCCCACCATTCTCTGACCCCCATTCTATTTTCTGGTTCCATTACTATTATGTTTAATCTTTCATTTCCAAGTGTTGGACTGCATTTTGGTGTTGATTTTCTATTTTTACTTTTTCTCCCCAAAGTGTTGTTTGACCTTGACGCTCGTCCTAACAAAAAAATGAAATATGTAGGTTCACATCTTGAATTGACTCATCTAAGGATTTTTAGTCAATTCTTTGTGTGGATATCATTTCTAAAATGAAATAAGAGAAATAGTTCCATCATACCCCCTATTTTGATGCACACATATTTTTCTTCATTGTAAAGAGAAGTAGAATAACATAATTCAACAAATCTTATATCTATTATACATCTCATTCATAGAAGAAATACTTCTTTATTTTATACAATTTAACCTAGACACATGAGCCATATCTACTTGAATAAGATAATCAATGCACTATTGTGAAGATCTCATGTTTTCCATTTTCAACTATTAAAATAGAATAATTTATTTTTCTGCTTCTTCACTAATTGATGATTACAAAGGCTTTCATCTATTGACTTGTATTGCTACTTCAATCACTAGTTAAATAGCCTACTTCATATCCTAAGATTTTTTATTATAATTTATTGAAGCTACAAAAGACAATATAAACATGAGAAATAATAACAATCAATGATTGTATTTGTTGACCAATAATTATTTACACACAAAGATTTGATCAATAACAACAATTAAATAAACTTTTTTACTTCCATGATGTATTGACCATACGATACTCATTCTTTAATTTAGCCGATAGGATATATTTTGTACTAGCTTTCATCTAGAATGTTGTCTCATGTTAGAATTGTTTCACACCTAAAAATAAACTCTAACGAACTATGTTATGATTTTGTTTTATCCTCATCTCTACCGTTTTCAATCTAATCTCATCTAATGGTGGCAATCTTATCGATATCTTAATAGCACTGCCATTGTGAAGCTATTTTATTTGTTTAAAGGGTTATTGATGAAAATTTTGAGTGAGACAAAGTATTTTGGATGATGTTATATAAATATGATGTAAAAAAATAGACTTTATTCCAAAAAAATATCCTTCTCGAGGAGAAATTTCATTTTTATGTTTTGGGTAGGTACAAGGTTTGAGTCTTTGAATTGGGATATGGAACGACGAATGGAAAGAATAAATTATTTGATAGAGGAATCCAAAGAAAAACACCTCGTATGGAATATATTTTAGCCTACTTCTTATCACATAAGTATAAATTGAAATTCTTCTTTTACTGAATTTATCATGGATAAAACCCTACAAATTCAAGCGGTGGAATATTTGAAATTCATCGGCATAGCACTATGTATTTTCTAACTTCCCTATAGTTTGCTTAAATGGATATCCATACTTATTATGTTGATTTCCTTTATATATTAGTCTTGAGTACTAAACTACTTTTGTTTTCTCAAGAAAAAAATTGCACACCTAATTTCAGATACATCGTGTAATGTCACTTTTCCTCTTGTGGTTATTAAGCATTAGCAAAAAATTTAATATAGAAAATATTAGAGTTTACAATATGTAATGTTATCAAACTAAATGTGAATAATTAATGTAAACCACCAACATGGGACAATTAAAGAATTAACATATTAAATGGAATAACACTGTGACATAGATTAATCATATAAATCTCAAAATCATATAAATAATATTCCCAATATTATTGAACCAATGGTTCTCAATACTTATCTTAAAGTCATGGAAGGGATACTATCCAACACTTAAAGGAATGGCTATAGATCTAGGTTGTTTCCTGAAACAAACAACCTCGAAGGAACCAATTCTTGCACATAACCAACTTGCCTTCACGACATAAACTCAACCCTATCCAAGACACTACTAGGTGTACATTATACCCTAAGTTGGACACACATTGCGTGCCCCTTATCCAAATGTTTCAATGCCCACCCCTGACCTTAACCTTCACTCTTTTGTGCCTTTGTGTTTCTCTGTCAAATTCCTTTTGGGTGATCCCACAATATTGGTCTACAATTTTTGGCTAAACTGGACACTAAACTAATTTTTTCTAACTAAATCTTCACTTTTGGGTACCTATAGTGACTAAACCATGAGGAATTTGAAGATGATGCAAACTAGTGATTTGTGACATTTTGTCTTTATATTCTAAATAATATTTTTTTCAAAATTTTTGGAATTAGATTGTACTTCTTTTTCCATCTCCTTCGAAAACTAGTTTTTATTAGTAAACACCATTTTTAAGGAGTGATGCTCACCGTATACAACATAAATTTTTTTCTATGAAGGATAAAATTCTATTTTTTTGAATTTAGATTTGTAACTATGATATCTAAATATTTCATTTTTTTTCATAGTGTTTTATTGAATATTTTTTCCTTAATCAAGTTTCAAAGTCAGACCAATTACAATTCAGACATAGGTGGACTGCATACAACATAACTATTTTTGTATGTATCAAAATTCAATTTTTTTTATTGGATTGAGGACATCAATACCTAGCCCACACATATTTTTTATCATTTTATTTTGATAATTTTCTATTTTCCCATGCGTGTAGAACAAAGAGCTTGATTTTCGGTGAAAACCCTATTAAAATGAATAAATAATAAAACCAAAGCATATTAAAATTATATTCGATGGATAGCTCATTCTGAGGAATACAATAATCTAGTTGGGTCTATGAATTCTCCTCCATTTTCATCCTCAACTCGAGCTTTGAAGGGAAAAATTCTGTAGAAATTTGGTGCTAGAGGGGCAGAAGGGGGGAAAAGGGGGGTTCAAATGAACCTAGGTTTGAGTGAACCCCCCTTGGAGGTTCGCTTGAACCCCCTCTTTTCCATTGTGTTCATCATTAAAAAATGAAAATAAATGAGTCCCTTCATTTAATATGTTTCGCTCGAATTGGGGTCCATTCGAACACCCTAGTTCATGCAAACCCCTGAAAAGCAAAAAAAAAAATCATAGGAGTCTTTTTGCAATTTTCATTCCTCACTAGAATTGTAAACCAGTTTTGTGGGTTTACCCTTTCCTTTTCTCTTCTCTCCTTGAATTTTCTCCATCCCTTGAATGTTTTTTTCATGTCTCAAATGAATGATTTATATATCCTTTTAAGGGGTGGTTTCCAAACCATCACACCCTTTCAAAAAAAGTTGCCTTTTAATAATTATTTAAATAAATAGATATATTTTTTTAAAGAGTGTTTATAAATATTCTTTATTAATCTCTCTTTTAACCAAAGGATCATATTATCCTTTATTTTATATCTCCCTTTTAATTCTAAAGGGTTATTCATCAATTTCTCTCCTCTTAGGGAAAAAGTCACATAACAATTCTCTCTTTGTAAATTAGTTGTTGTCCTCAGTAGCATGAGATACATCTACATCACAACTCAAAAATATATAATCAATAATTAAATAAATTGATATTGAATACATCCATTCTTCATATATTTATATATATATTTTCATCTACATCCTTTAATTCTTTCAATCCATAGATCTCTCTCTTTATTGTTTCAAGAAAATTATTTTTGTCAATCAAAATTATGACAAGAACTATACATACATACATATAATATATATATATATATATATTTATAAAAGAGGGGTAAAAACTTTTATTAATCTACAAGAGAGGTACAAAGCATTAAGCAAAAGAAAACCCGAAAGGGCCCCAAGACAACAAGCAAGAGATCAAGAATTATTAATGTAGCATTTCACATCCTTAGTGTCCCAACCCTCCAAATATTGGGCAAGGTCCCTTAGTAAACTATCCCAATCATCCACCAACCATGTCCCATTCTTCTCAAAGGAAAAATTTTCCAACCCATCAGCCACCTTGTTCCATTCACGAGGGATATGGGAAAAAGTGACAGAATCCAGTAAATCCCCAAGGTTGGCAATTTGTTTTCCCACCACCACCAATTGCCAACTAATAGCCTCAAAATGTTGTCTATTTATCAAGTCAACCACCACCTGAGAATCAGACTCACATAAAATCTATTTCTAGTCGAGAGCGTATGACCTCTTTAAGGCCAAAAGAATTTCCAAAGCCTTCATGAGGTTATTGGAGTGTTGCCCCTTATACTCTGAGAAAAAGAACACAACCACCCCAGAACTATCCCTGCCCACCCCACCAATACTAGTGTGCCCAGGATTACCTCTTGAAGACCCATCAGTGTTGATTTTCAAAAACCTAGTGCAAGGAAGCATCCAATGCCCTCCTCTGAAGACCTTCCCTCTAGGGCTCCTACCCCGCCCAACCTTGGGCCTTCCAGTGCTACCAATAGAAATCCCCAACTTCTGAATTACTCCAATATCCCTAGGGTCAACCCATACAGATAAATCACATTTAGCATGTAATTTCTCTTGTAGAGCCCTGAGAATCCAAGCCCAAACTTGGCCCACGAGTAAGTTCATGTCCAAAAAGATCCTTTATTTGTACTCCAACCAAATCTACCAAATAATTAGACTAGGGCCAATAGGCCAGGCAATGTGGCAAAAAGAAGTCTTTACCATAGTAGGTCCAGTATTCTGCCAGAACTCACCAAGAGAAGAAGGATGTCGACATGACATACTCCAAGCCCCTCACCAGAAATTCCAAATAGTCCTAGCAAAGGGGCACTAAAAGAAAAGATAAGAAGCAGTCTCAACATCTTTGAGACAAAGGAAGCATAAAGAGGGACCTTGGAAACCCCTCTTGCAGAGGTTGTCCCAAGTCAAGCACCTGCCATACACTACTAGCCAAGAGAAAAAATTGCATTTTGGTAGGGAGAATGTATTCCAAATATTTTTCCACCAAGGAACCTCAACACTGCCTAAAGCCTATCTGTCTAAAGCACAATACCCTAAAGCAAAAAAGCACTTCCCTTTAGGATCTGAGCTCCAAGCTAGCACTTCCCTCTCTGGAAGTGAACAACACACTCTATCAGATAAAATGGAGGACAAATCCCTCCTATCCTCCAAAGACCCACCTAAAGGCCACTCCTGCATATCCTTCCATTGATAAATGATAGTCTGACCCAAAACTTGAGGGGCTTTGAAATCCATCACTCTGCTCCAACCAACTTGAACAAAAATCCTACTTAAATTCCCCAAGTGAGGATGTGAGGAGAGGATAGGCGGGAAGCCATCCCAAGAGTCAAGCTAGAAGAGAGCATCATGTCTCTATTGAAAATACATAACAAGCCTTGTTTAACTAGCGGAGCTCCCCTCTTGAGAGTTTCCCAAATCATAGAGCCTCTTCCCAAAAGACTAAAGCGAGGAACCTCAACACCATCCACCTCCCCAAGATACTTGAAGGTAAGGATCTTAGCCCAAGTCTAATGCTGATGTCCATTCCAATACAACTTTTTTGCCAAAACTTGTCCATTCAAATCCACTCTACGCAATCCTAAGCCACCATCCTGCTTTGGCCTACAAACAACTTCCCATTTAATTAAGTTCCACTTTCTCGAGAGGATATTTCCAAACCAAAGAAACTACCTACAAAGCCCCTCAAAATCCTTGATGAAAATTGAAGGGGCAGTCATCACAAAACATCTGTATGTAGGTAGAGCTTGCAGAATAGACTTTAATAGAGTGACTCTGCCCACCATTGATAACCATATATAGGTCCAATGAAAAACCAGTCCTCAGAATTTATCAATCATCTCCTGCCAGAAACAGTTGGGAGGTGGGTGCACATCTAGAGGGATACCCAGATAGGTAAAGGGAAGTCTCCCCACTTGAAACCTTAAGATCCTGGTAATACATTTTTGTATAAGCCTCGGGGTATTAAAGAAATAAATGCAAAACTTACTTTCATTAATGAGTTGTCCTGAGGTAGCTAGGTAGCAATCCAAAGTCTGATGAAAAACAACTGCTTCTGCCATCTTAGCAACCCCCATCAAGGCCGAGTCGTCCACAAACTAAAGATGGGTTTTAGGAAAAAGGGATTTGTTCCAGTTCTATCCATGAATAAACCCAGCCACAACCTGGTACTTAATGAGCCTCCCCAAACCTTTAGCCATCAAAATGAACAGATAAGGGGATAAAGGATCTCCCTGCCGAAGACCTCTTGAGGCACAAAACAACTCAGAGGATTCCCCATTTATGAGAACCAAAAAGGAGGGCGTATTCACACAACACATGACCCAATCAATCAACTCACTGCTAAACCCAAAGGCTCCAAAAATTTTGATCAAAAAACCCCATTTGACCCTATCATTTTCCTTTGACATGTCCAATTTTATGAACATAGCCTTATCCCTCGAAGAGGCCATGTAGTGAATAGCCTCCGTCGCAATCACAATACCATCTAGAATTTGTCTACCCGCTACAAAGCCCCCTTGTTCCTCTGAGATTAGCTTATCCAACCAAGGCTTCAAGTGCTCAACAACTAATTTTGTGATGATTTTATACACCACATTACACAAAGCAATTGGTTGAAAGAGATCTAGAGAATTGACACCCTCACACTTTGGAATGAGGGAAAGAAAAGTGTCATTCATAGCTCTCAACATTTACTTGTTCCTTAGAGATTCTTGCACAACCTCCAACAAGTCAAGATTGATCACTTCCCAAAATTCCTGATAGAACTCAACTAGGAACCCATTAGGACCAGGAGCCTTCCCCTTTTTCAACTGAAACACCACATCCTCTAACTCCTTCAAAGAGATCGGCTAGAGAAGAGAGGCATTCATATCCATTTTCATCAAAGGAGGGATACAAGCCAGGATAGAATCTTCCTCCTCATTGGCCAGAGGGGTATCTTCAAAAAAAAGATTAGAGAAGAAACGAATTGCCTAATTAGAGATTTCAAAAGAGGAAGAAAGAATAGATCCCTCAGAAGAATGGAGAGAAGAGATAATGTTGCCCTATCTTTTAGCCTTTACCGAGTTATGGAAGAAGGAGGTATTCTTATCTCCTTCCTGAAGCTAATCAATATGATCCTTCTACTTCCAAAAAATTTCCTCACGAAGCTCCCATTCCTCAAGAACTTTGACTACTTCATCCTCTAACATGCTCAAAGCCGCATCAAACCCATGCTCCCTGATCTGTCTGGTAATAGAATCTAGGTGCTCTTAGGCAACCCTTTTCTACTGAAACACATTGCCATACTAATGCTTATTCCAATGCTTTAGTTTATACTTCACATATTGAAGCCTTTACATAAAAGTGTACATAGCAGTCCCAAAAGCTGGTTGACCTTCAACCCACCATTTAGACACTAAGTCAAAAAGACCCTCCTCCCTAAGCCACATAATCTAGAATTTAAAAGTCTGTTTGTTAGAGCCACCAACTAGACGAGTAGATAATTTGATCGGCCAATGATTTGATCCTCGCCAATCTAAGATTTCAAAGCTTGTTAGCCACTTGTCACTAACCCAGAAACTGGATACCACAAACCTATCCAATCTTTTAGAAATAGCTTCTTCCCCAAGCCTCCTATTATTCTAGGTAAACATTCCATTTAAGGGTTTGATATCCACAAGCCTAAGTTGAGACAAATTCTCCCTTAGAATATCAGAGGAGGTGTCCAGACAAAGCGCTCCCCCCCTTTTCTCCTCAAGAGAGACAATTACATTGAAGTCATTTGACATGATCTAGGGTAAAAAGGGATCCAAAAATCTCAAAAAAATTATGAGACCATAAAAGAATCTTACCAGGGACATCCGACGGAGCATAGATTTTGGACAAGAAAACTCTTTCCCCTATCTCCAAACTTGATGCAACAAAAGAGATGGAGAATCTACTAGAAAACCACCAAATAGGAGAGATTCATCAAGGATCCTAGAAACAAGCAAGACCTCCAGATCTCCCTTGTGCACCCACACACTAACATAAACCTCTATTCCAAATTTTAGAAGCCCTCTACATCATGCTATCAATAGATAACTTTGTCTCTTGGAGAAAAACCAAATTCGGAGAATGAGCACGAACTAAATCTTGAATAGCCTTTTGTCTAGGGATGCTATTCATACCCCTCACATTCCATGAAAACACAACCATCGTGAAGGTTGGGCGAAGTGAGTATCCAAGGTCTTCACCAACACATATTCAACCAATGTTTCACTAGCCAACTTAACTTTCTCTTGATCCTTCTTCCTACCCACCTTTTGGGACTTGTTAGGAGTACCCTTTTTTAGGGACTTTTGATGCACACCCAAAATATGAGAAGAAGCAGAAGCTTTACTATTTGCAGAGCCTCCAGAGCTTGAACCTCCAGCTGATCTGACTCCTACATTAACAGAGACCAAAGAAGTACTAGTCCCCGCACATGGATCCCCAATCCCAACCTCAGGGGAAGGAAAATAAGAGTCTTTTACTTCCCTAGGAGCCATCGTAGGGATAGAAACCAAAGACATAAGAGCCATAGGCTCTGGATTATGAGAAGTAACTAGGGTAGCATCCACATGCCTATCAGGAGAGCCCCATCCTCCTTGTGGTCCTAAAAATTTCTCTTCATCCCTCGACCTTTATTTTGTGTCCTAACAAGTACAAAGCCATCTTTATCCAGAGTCACCCCCTGCATGGGTCCTTTTCCCTTCTCAAATCCTAAGTTTGATGTATCCTTCCCATTCCTTGAGTTACCCACACCAGAAGCACATGGACACCTTCTTTGAAGATGACCATACCCTTGACATAAACGACATCTAAATGGTAGGGTTTCATAATCCAAGGATTGTGTCCATGAACTAGATCCCACTATCAGATCAATAGAATCAGGCAAAGGCTAGCTCAAGTCAATCTCCACACAAACACGAGCATAGGAAAAAATCTTCTTCTCCAAAGTTTGTTGAGAGGGACCAATCAACTTACCCAATTCCATTACAATAGATTGTAGAATATCACTCCTCCACCATTCAAGTGGTAGTCGAGGTAGGCGTACCCACACCGGGACCTTGGTCGACAACTCCTCCGCTGAAATGAAACCTACATGCCATGGTTTAATGAACAAGCTAACTTGATTGTAGAAGTATGGGCCACCCTCAAAAGCCCTATTTCTATTTGATATGCATGAGAAATCCACTAGGAAGAAGTTATTTGCAGCAAGTAGGATCTCAAAATCCCCCTCTAGATTCCATGTCTTTCGAATCCAAGGTTCAAGAAATGGTAAGGAGACATGAATTCCTAGAAACTTACAAATTAGAACATGATTACTAAAATATTCTAGATCATCTGCAACTGGCTCCTTCTGAATTACCACCACTGGGCATTATTGAGACCTCTCCAAACAGCCATTCACCTTCCACACTTTAAAGCCATTGATCCTGGACAAACCCTCACGAGAAGAAGAGGGATTGAAAACCCCATCCCCAGCCTCCATCATAATATCATCTCTCTTCACTACCTCCAAACCACCCTGCAAGTCCATGAACACCACACCTAATAGCCCTAAAAAAAACCCCACCCCACACAAGAACCCAACACTTCAAACCACGACAACTCCAAAAAACACAACAATTAGGAATAAAGTTTCACTGCCCCTCCAAACAGATATTCCTACATTGGAAGGATTTTAGAAGAGCCTTGCACAGACCCCTCAACCTAAAGCAAAGCCTTGCACAGCCAAGGTAAAGAAAAAGAAAACAAAAAATATAAAACACCCCCTGAACGCAACAAACTCCCCTCACTCCAGCTAGCACCTTTATACCACTAATCTAGAAGGAAAAACACGCATGCAACAAAGGATCCAGGCATGCAGGCCAGGCCTCATAGGTCGTGGGCACCTGATGAACCTGCTTCCCATGACATCGCTCCTCCTAAATCTCATGTGACTTTCCATACATATAATAATTTTACAATTGAAGAAACTAAGACTATTTTATATGTTTAATCACCTATATTTCAATTTAATCAGTTTTATCTCATATAACTCCTTCAAAGTATTATAACTTAATCACACAGTAATTACTATGCATGTCCAATACTATGTGGTTACTCATAGTTTATTAAAGTATAATTTATACACTCAACATACATTCCAAGATGATATTCATGAATTCCTGACTACCTGATGTGGACATAGAAAAAGTATCCCTTTGTCCTTCCTTGATTTGGGGATCAATTGATGATAAATTGGACTTAATGAGGCTTTGATTTGGTGTTGTGAGGTGTTTTCCACATCCACACTAGGTCTTGGACCCTTGCAAACTAAATACAATCCATCTAACAATGTATTGTAAAGGTGTTGTAAAGTGTTGTAAAAGACTTTCACGCCTCTCTAGACTCAATGAACCTATTTTCCTTTAATTCAACATTATAAAATGTATTTAATGGTATTATCACATCAATCTAGAAGGCTTGTGAATTAAACCTAACTCTAATCTAGTGTTGTAATGTGTTTTACACATTCACATTGGATGTTGTGCTTTCCTAGGTTATGTGGACCTCATTTTAGTGTTGTAAAGTATATTTAAACTCACTTTCACATTGAATTTTGTGTCCCAATCCCTAATTGACCTTTATATTATAATTAATAAGACACTATGACCCCATATTGTGCATCCCAAGGCATAATTTGATGAAATAACTGACAAAGTCACCATATAAACATGATTTCCTTATTTCCCAGCATTCTAGCTACTAGAATGGCCACTGTGGGACCCATTCACCATTAGGGGTGAATCAGTCCCATCTAGGTGGGAACCATTTTCCCTTGATGGCGAATGAGTCCCATTTGAGTCATTTTTAGGGTTTAAGCGAGAAACATTGGATTTTAATTTTTATTTTCCTCCATGTTAGCCTTAGAGATCAAATTAACGAGAAAATTAGGGGAATTTCCTATAAATACAAGTATTTAAACCCTAATGCATAATCATCTTAACTCATCATCATTCATTCATCATTCATCATGTCCTCAAGTCAAGCAAGCTAGGGTTTTATCATTCTAAGTCATCAAGATAACTTTCTAAGACATTCAAGGGAAATATCTTCATCTTTTGTTGTAGAAAATCAAGATCAATCATGATGACAAGGTACTAACTCCATTGTGTCATGATTCATTAAATTTCTTCTTCATTTTGGTTTAATTACCTAAAAAGGGGTTTGACCAAGGAAAACACCCATGCCCTAACATCCAACATTTCTCCTTCTTTTCTTGTGCGTTTGCAGATTTAGGTATCTTGAAGACTTGGAAATCATTGAAGGATAAGTTTTAAAGTTTTTGAAGACATCTCCTTCTTGAATAAGTCAAAATATCCACTAAAATTCATCTACAGTGTCGAAAGTTAGAGTTTTAGAGGCAGACACCTATCAGGAACCGAAGTGCCGACCGAGGGATTTTGTTTCCACTTTTGAATTCTCAAAAATTCAAAAGTGTATTGGTTCACCATTAGTGGTGAATGAGTCCCACTACCAGGCTTGAAAATGGTTTTCTATAGTTTTGGATGCCCATTTGTTTGAAACGGGCTCCAGAACAATTTCTTAGATTTGGGACTAATTCGCCCAAAATGGTGAATGAGTCCCACTAGGCCAAATTTTTAGGATCAATAATATTTAAAAATTCATTTCTAGTCTCTAGCAAGTTCTCAAGTGCACACATTTAGTTTCATTCATTTCGGTTATAGTTTACTTTCACTTCTAGGTCTTTTTGCATTTCACAATGTGGTTTCAAACATCTTTGCATTTCTGAGTTTTGCATGCATAATCAATCCATTTTTTTATTTTTTTCATTTAGATCATCTCATCTAGGAATATTTTATCCACATCACATTAATTATTGAATGTATACATTTCATTTTGGCTCATCTTTCCCCTTTTAGGTGAAAAACCCTAGAAGGGCTAGAAAGACCTAGGAAGCCAAAATCTTTGTTTGACATTTTGGTGAAACTGCCTTTAGAATAATTTTCTTTTGATTTGAATTCCTTCATCATCCTAGATCTATCTTACATTGACTTTGCATTTGTTAATTTGCACGCTAGAGTTTCAAAATTTTGCATTTGTGAAAAGCTCATTTAGTGTGCATTATTGCTTATAATTTCATTGAGAATTTCTAAAATTCTACATTTACATCTTAGGTCTACATCATACAACATCACAAGCATCAAAACCACTTGAAATTTCTTGAAAATTTTGAAAAAAAACCCTAACTGGGATTCATTCGCCATTATAGGCGAATCAATCCCAGTCTAGGTTTTTAACTATCTATTACATCATCAGAAACCTCATTTCTATGCCTCCTAAGCTTCCTAGTAATATATACTATAATTTTGGAAAGTTTCGAGAACAATTTTTTTATGCATCTAGCTCAAAAACATCAATTTAGGGTAGTCATTTTTGAAATCATTTCAATTATAAGCATCATTAGATCTAAAAATGCTCAAATTTTTGAAGTTTTGCATAACATGAATAAAATACTTTTCATTTTTACATACACAATGTTTCTATTCATAAAAAATTTCATAATTTTGATAAACGTTCTTTTCATTCTTGCATATATATTGTTTACATTCTTCAAGTTTTGCATACATTGGATATAAAAGTATTTTGCATATTTGGATATACACTGTTTACATTGCTGAAACATTGCATGAAATGGTTACATGTGCTTTTCACAATGTTAACATCTTTCATATTTAGACGTGCTAATAAACATTTACTATCCCACTATGAGAATGTTTTTGTGAAAGATACTACAACCTTGGACATTCCTAATGATCATATTTGTTCTTCCCCTAATATCTCTCCTATTGGTGACGAAGATATTTTGGTAGAAGAACCAATCAATGAGAGTTGGGAGAATCCTAGTTGTTTCTCTCCTCTTACCTCTTTTAGAGGACAAGGCATTGGTGAACAAGACAATGCAACTGTAGGTAATCATGACAATAAAATGTCTCTTTATCCTAGTATCTCTCATTATTGTGCAAAAGATACTTTGATGCTAGAAAACACAATCAATGTAGGTCATGAACATCTTAGTTGTCCCCCTTCACCTAGTGAAACCCTTCTTGAGCAAGAACATTCAACCATTGATTCCCCTACTTGTGATGAATTCCTTTTAGAAGAACCAACCTTTGAATGTCAAAAACATTTGGCTTGTTGTTCTTCTCAAAACTCCCCTCCTAGGGAGAATCTCATGGTGCAAAAATATATGAACATTGACACATATCCTTCAAACACTAAACCTTCCCTAGGTGAAGATAATAAAGTGGCATTAGAATCCCCTTCACTATAAAGTCATGCACATAAAGACAATATTCTTGAGGTTATGATGACACAAGTGGGATCTCCTTTAATTAGTGAGCTTCCTCAGTCACCTCCCATTCATGAATCACACAAAAAACTAAGAGATGTCTTGAAATCCATGACACAATCTACTCATAACAATGTTTTGCAGCCGCTAAGTTGTAACTTAGTGACTCAAACATCTAGGGGACCACACAAAACTCCTACTCCATTACCTTTTCTTCCACATAGTGTGCCTAGTGTTAAAGACCTTAAAAAGACTCTTGTTAATATATTTGTACGGCAACTCATTCAACTATCACCTACAATCAAATTTATATTTCATAAAATGTTGTAAATATAGAAGGAGGAGATACAATCTTACATAAAATCGAATAATGTAACATCCTCCCCTCATCCCATGCAAGTCACCCAATTAGAAATCACATTCCCTAAACATGAATTACCCTCACTTGAGATTCAAAACAAGAATGATGCCTTGATGATAAAGGTGATCATTAATGAAAATTTAATTAGGCACATTATCATAGACAATGGATCTAAAACCAATATTTATAGCCTTGACCTCATAAATTTTTTTTGCATGGAAAAAAAGCTCATTCAACTTAACGATGTTCATATTCCTGGCTTTGAAAATAGGTAACCACTAGGGATGATCACATTACCTATTGAGGTCAGACTTGTAGTGTTGCCTACCTCTATCCATATCATGTAAGGACCCCTTCCATACAATATTCTCCTAGGGATACCATGGATTCATGCTATGAAAGAAGTCCCATCTACCCTTCACCGCACAATGAAATTTGAGTATAATAACAAGATATACACAGTTGACGCAGATGAAAAAAGCTATGAATCAACTAATCACAACATTTCCAACTCCCCCAATAATTTCATTCCTAGATCAAAACTTGAACCTATACAAGTTGATGTGAATTCCTCACGTACAAAAAAACTCTTTTGTGATAATTGGGGGTCATTCTATTCTACACTTCCTATCAATAGAGTTTCAAAAATCTCACCCTCATGGTCCAAAGAGTCATATACAAACAATTCATTATTAGACACAAGTTCTAGTAATGATTGGGGTTTCACACCTACCTTTAGGGGAGAGTGAGAATTATCACAATCTAAAAAAACACAATCTTTTGTTTCACTCACTTGACTTAGTTCTACAAAATCACCCCATGGTGGTGATGGGAGCTATATAACTCCCGTCCATCATGGGGAGGACACATAACATTAAAAAGGATTTGTGTTCTTGTAAAGAAACCAATCCTTCTCAAAAACACAAACCCCCTTCATCTAACTTGGAAGATTATTATGGTATCAAATACAATCTCCTTCCTTCACATGGATACGATGAACACATGCAGCAAACTGACATATCATACGCTTTCAAGAAATATTTAGGGCTATCTCCCTTATCTGCATTTTCATCTAACACTTTAAACAACAAAATTCAACATCTCAAGGAGTGTGGTGCTCTTCCTTGTGTTGGAGCACCTAATTCCTCTCCCTGATACTTACTTTCATCCATTCTAGGCTTACCTTTTCCTTGCACTAAGTGGGGGAAAGGGGTTAGATAGCCTTATCCTCGTATGTCACTTATCATTGTCTCTTTTGACTAGTCGTTAACCTTTCATGAACATATAAGAGAAAGTTTGCGATGTGGAAAACATGTCTTAAGTGCACTTGCATGTGACGTGCTCATTCATGATGCAACCTTACTCAAAAACATATGACTTGGGATTGGGGCTTTCCAAGTTGGATCTCATGTTTCCTTTCTTTTTGCATTTTTCATTTGCTACTTAGAAGTAATTTCTTACAAAATGGTGTGTAGTGATTCCTTTAAAGTGGGGGCATACATTGGCATAATTCATTTTGTATTTTTCTTATTTTTGGTTGTAAGTGCAGCCTTCTTGTTCCATACGATGCATTTTTTTCTTTGTGGATGATATTGGGTATAGTCTCCTTCATAAGCATGATCTATCTTAGCATATTGCATTCCTCTTAGCGGCCTAATGCAACACAGTGCATTCCCTAAGTTTTGAATATTCTATCCTTTGATTGGTCCTCTCTTAGAGACATTAGACACAATGTTCCCTAAGTTATAGACCTCGCATGAACTAAGAAAGACTTCTTCAAACATCTTTTTCATGTTACATTTTACATTTACATGGCCACTTTGCATAACATAGCTTGCATGCCTATGGTGCCATCACATTTGTTAATGGGTTCCAAGCATACGAAGCTTTGCTTGTCTCATGAAGCACAAAGTGAAATTTTCCTTTGTGGTGCCTTATTAAAGTTATCAGGAGGTATACCTTTAGTATGGTTGAGTGGGAAGCCCATTCTAATGAATGAATTTTCCCCATAGCCACCTGTGTGTTTGTGAGTACATACTAGCGATGAGTGTATTTTTCTCACCTTTTGGGCCTTCTCACCCAACATACAACCATGAGTTCCGTCACCCCAGAGTGAGTATGCATTTTATTTTTGAAGAAAACAACCTAGATCTAATCCATAATGTGTTGGAAAAATGGTCGAAGCTTGATCCACTTTTTTATTTTTGCTCTTCTCTTCCTTCTAGTTCTTTCCATTGCATGATCATATATCTTGTCTTGTTGTAAATCATTCACCCTTGTGCGCTATTTTGTGCTTATGTCGGTTTGACTTGGGATCTTAGATCCTAGGGGCTTGACTGCTTCTTTCATCTTTGTTATCCTAGACCATATGCATTGGTACGATTAGACCCCTTTCTTGAATGTCTACTTTAGTGTGAGTTTGAAGCAAGTTCATCCTCTCACTAAAGTGGGGGCTAATTGTGGACATGGAAAAAGTATCCCTTTGTACTTGCTTGATTTGGGGATCAATTGATGATGTATTGGACTTAATGAGGCCTTGATTTGGTGTTGTGAGGTGTTTTTCACATCCACAGTAGGTCTTGGACCCTTGAAAACTAAATAAAATTCATCTAACAATGTCTTGTAAAGGTGTTGTAAAGTGTTGTAAAAGACTTTCACGCCTCTCTAGAATCAATGAGCATATTTTCCCTTAATTCAACATTATAAAATTTATTTAATGGCATTATCACATCAATCTAGAAGGCTTGTGAATTAAAATTAACTCTAATCTAGTGTTGTAATATGTTTTACACATTCACATTGGATATTGTGCCTTCCTAGGCTATGTGGACCTCATTTTAGTGTTGTAAAGTGTATTTAACCACACTTTCATATTGAATTTTGTGTCCTAAGCCCTGATTGACCTTTATATCATCATCAATAGGTCCCTATGACCCCATATTGTGTATCTCGAGGTATAATTTGATGAAATAATTGATAAAGTCACCATATAAACATGATTTCTTTATTTCCCAACATTGCAGCTAGCAAAATGGCCCCTGTGGGACCCATTCACTATTAGGGGTGAATCAGTCCCATCTAGGTGGGACTCATTCACCCTTGATGTTGAATGAGTCACATTTGAGTCATTTTTGGGGTTTAATTGGGAAAAGTTGGATTTTAAGTTTTATTTTCCTCCATGTTGGCCTTAGGGATTAAATTAACAGGAAAATTAAGTGAATTGACTATAAATACAAGTTTATAAACCCTAATTCATAATCATATTAACTCATCATCATTCATGCATCATTCATCATGTCCTCAAGTCAAGCAAGCTAGGGTTTTATCATTCTAAGTCATCAAGATAACTTTCTAAGACATTTAGGGGAAGAATATTCATCTTTTGCTACAGAAAATCAAGATCAATCATCATGGAAAGGTACTAAATCCATTATTTCATGCTTCATTACATTACTTATTCATTTTGGTTTAATTACCTAAAAAGGGGTTTGACTAAGGCAAACCCCCATGCCCTAACATCCAACATTTCTACTTCTTTTCTTGTGTGTTTGTAGATTTAGGTATCTTGAAGACTTGGAAATCATTGAAGGATAAGTTGTAAAGATTTTGAATACATCTCATTGTTTATTAAGTAAAAATATCCACTAAAATTCACCTGTAGTGTCAGAAATCAGAGTTTCAGAGGCAGACACTTGTCATAAATTGAAGTGCAGACCGAGGGTTTCTATTTCCTCTTTTGAATTCTTAGAAATTTAGAAGTGGAATAATTCACCATTAGTGGTGAATGAGTCCCACTACTAGGATTGAAAAGGGTTTCTGTAGTTTTAGATACCCATTTGTCTGAAATGGGCTCTAAAATAGTTTCCTAGATTTGGGACTAATTCGCAAAGAATGGCGAATGAGTCCTAGTAAGCCAAATTTTTAGGATCAATAATATTTTAGAAGCCATTTCTATTATCTTGAAAGTTCTCAAGTGCACACTTTTAGTTTCATTCATTTCTATTATAGTTTACTTTGATTTCTAGGTCTTTTTGCATTTCACAACATGTTTTCAAACATTTTGCATTAATAATCAACATATTTTATTAGTTTATTGCATTTTTACATTGCATCTAAGTATATTTCATCTATATTTACATTAATCTTGAGTGTAGACATTTCCCATTTTGGCCCATCATTCTTCTTTTAGGTGAAAACCCCTAGAAGTGCAAGAGAGCATTAGGGTGCCAAAATCTTTGTCTCCACATGAATACCCTCTTTCCATAATGTATAAATAGAGCCTTAGTACTATACAATAAGGAAAATGTAAAGTGTTATTGGGTTGATCAAGTCCAATAACAATTTACAAATTAAAACAAAAAATGATACAAATAATATCACAATGCATCTTAAATAGCAATAGACTAATAGTAAATTATTGCCACCTAAAGATTACTTCATAAATACTAGTTTTAATCTTCCTTTAAGAAGCTAGGTTAATTATATATCAATTAACTTCTAGGATGAAGATTTGTTCAATTATGTTTTTGGATGAAGTTTTGACTTTTAAAAATGAGGATACCTAACATTGACAACCATGTTCTAAACCTAATAGTAAAGTGGAACACAAATTTTTATCGAGGATCTCATCATAAAATTAAATATTAAGGGTACATAAGGAGAGGAAATATTATGAAATTCCCTAACTATATCCCTAGACTTATACACCTATTAGATTGTGTATGAAAACAATAATTAATATAAATTTATATTTTTTAATCTTCTCAGAGTTTGTATCTTCCCCTGTAAAATTCAACATGTCCCCATGTCTCACCCTCAAAAATTTTATGTTATTGTGCAATTGATAAAGCATTATTTCATTCTAGCCAATGCATTTATCCCCATAAGAAAAAAAAGCTCTTTTTAATGACTTGACTTGTTGGGATCAAAGAGATCTTGAGTCACTCCTTAAAGACTATATTTCCCTGATTGAAGTGCATGAGGCCACCATAAATGAGGATAATAAAGGTAAAATTCCTTGAGTTCTACCTTAGAACTTTTCCTAAATCCTTAGGGAGCTAAAAATTCCATCCACTGAATTTATTCTAAGTACCATATTTATTTAATAATTAGTTGAATCACATGACATATGATAATAGTGAATAAAATTCTTCTAATTTATTTAATTAATTGGATCTTCCCTATTTATAAGATTATAATGATTTGAATACTTTAGAGATGTGTCCCCTATATTTTAACATTGTACCCACCAAAAATATTTAAGAAATGTGGGATGTTTGAAAACATCTTCTCATTGTCTCCATCCTTTAGAAATTTTAGGAAATATTTTTTAAAAATAAATAGGACATAGGAAAATTACTAGAAAAGTTTGTGGTCTAGGCTTAGACTCGTGTTGTAACCAATGTTGTAAAGTTCATAGTAATAAATATTTTAAAATAATAAGTAACTTGCATAAAATTAGTAGATATGGATTGTATATGATTCACAAAATCACATAAAATTATTAGAGGAGCGACCAATAGGACACATGCTCAATAGATCAAGACAACTACCCACATAAATCAATATTCCATTATCTTATTCTAACTAGAGAAAGATAACATAATCCATTCGATTGTCGACAACTAAACTCCAATATAGACAAATTGTTCCAGAAGGTGACAAGATTAGAAATAATTTTTCGTAGAGCATAAGGAAGATGAAAGACATGTTCCATCAATTAAAGGAGGAAATGAATGAATGAAATATTTTAATGACATCCATGAGATTAAAAACGGGTGGCCTCTCCACAAACAACGATGTTTCTATACACCTCAATAACTCATCCATAATATTTAGGCTTTGGATAAGGGCACCAAAATTCTTGAACTCAAATTCCTTGTAAGCCCATTTGAATTCCTCAAGTTTTGAAATTTGCAAAGTTCTATAAAATTTGCAAAGCTCTATAAGGAATTTTATCTTCTATGTTAAATTTATTAATTAGCACTTGACGTGTGTAACTTAACATTGAGCACTTAAGATTCACAGTCACAACACAATTGACTCCAAAGATGACAAGTTCTATAGACTTCATATGTAAAAAAATATATTTTTGAATATGAATCCACCAAAAGTAGATATTTTTTCATGGAGATATGAAAAAACAAGAATATTCAAGTTAATTGAGAATTTGAAATTTGGACTTCTTGATTTTAACTATACCATAGACTTGACACTTAATTCCTATCCAAAATTATGATCCATCTAGTAAATTAGAGTCAATAACTGGACAATTCTAACAATTGATCACTATGTTATCTTAGATGCCCACAGTCTCTCTTAACTTGAATGAATTCATTCTTTGGATAAAAATACTAACCTACTAAGTTGTAACATCATCCTATTACCTGTGGACTTGGAGATGCTGACTATAGAGAAATACAAAAGGGAGGCCGATGATAAAATATAATTGCAAGTCATGCTTATAAATATGCTTCTACAAAACTTGTGATAAAGTACTTTTACATTGATTTGCTTTAGATAACGCTACCTGAAAAGTACTATTAACATAATCTCAAGGTTTTCTATAGATATATTTTACTTTTAACATACTGAGGAAGCTTATAAATGCTAGAGTCATGTTTGTGGTTATTACCCAGATTAAAAAGAATTCAATAAAATAATACAAACCATCTATTATGATTCAGAGTAATCAACTGTTATGGTCATATTTGATCTATGTTTGTAGGAACTGATGACTTTGGTAAGATGAAATGGCCCATGCTTAATTTTTAAAACATCTCAAGGCTTGTTTCACTAACTCATTTGACTGCAAAATATGACAAAAATTTCTAATGAAAGATGTATAATTAGATGAATCGTCGGGTACCTGTGTATTTAATGTGAAATTTTCAATTTTAAAAAAAAATCGTGCCTGACGTTCATCGAAATTGTGACACTCCATGATTTTCATCACTTTTTTGACGAACGTTGGACATAAATTTTAATAAATAAAAGTGAGTTCAATAATTTATCTATACTTGTGATAGTGTTTCATACTATACTTGCGAATTTTCTATACTTGTGATAGTTTGTGGAGGTTATAGGCTGAATTTTTTTGGTGCAAAATATCAAAATTATTAGATTTTTTTACTTGTCTATGATTAAAAATTATTGGAGTGTGAGTTTTATATTTTTTGAAGATCTAAATATTCAAGCTTGGTAAAGAAAAAGCATGTCAGATAATATTAGTGCAGAACAAAATGAAGAGACACTTGCTAAATTGTGGGATAGATTGAAAAGAAAGGGTGATGGGAAATGCTATTGTCCTGGCATTAATTGCAAGGGCTTAAAGATGAGAAGAATTTTAATCACAATAGCTGAGAAACATTGTAGACAACATGGTCACATTGAAGGGGGGCATGATTATCGTCCATTGGTAAGTTGTTCATTATATGTCTTTATATATTGATTGAATTTGTAAATGTTTATATCGTTTTAATATTTTTTATATATATATAAAAAATCACTTGATCATGATCATGGTTTATTTGTGTTGATCATTATTATAAAGGTGGAGTGCCCTAGGGCACACGATATGGATTATCACGACCCAGAGAATGTGATTTTGTAAGCGGAGGAATATGAAGCCGTGAATATTGAAGATGAAGTTAATGATCCTATAGAAGAGGATGATCATGCACGAGAAAACATAGTTGAAGATGATGGTACAAATACATTGATCCATGACACATTTAGTGGCATAGTTGATCATGATTATCAAGATGACTTTGATGATGTTCATAATTTATCGGTACTTGAGAAGGCATACGAGCCCCTTTATGAAGGCTCCCAAACAACTCTTCTCTCTACTGTATTATTGCTAGTGAACTTGAAGGTTATGAATGGTTTATCCAACATAGCAATCTCACAGATGTTAAGGTATGTCATATATGTCATCTTTTTTCATCTATTTTTGTTGTTAGTTCATCACTAGTAAATAAAGGATGAAATATGTACCATTAATATTCTTTATATTAACAAATCATTTTTTTGTTGTAGATTGATAGGTGAATTTTTGTTATCACCATCAAATATTTTACCTCGCTCATACCGAGATTTATCTACCATTATGAAAGATATTGGAATGGAGTATCAAGTAATAGATGCATGTCCCAATGATCATAGTATATATCATAAACAATATGAATTCGCAACAGAATGCCCAAAATGTCATATCAGTAGATATCAAATAGATCAAGTAACAATAAAGGTGCATAGAATAGAAGTGGAAATGACATTCTTTGAATGCCTATGGATGGTTTTGCATTTAGGGACATGGAGGAAAAATGGCCACACTTTAAAGAAAAACCTCATAATCTGAGGCTTTCATTGGTAGCAGACGGTGTCAATGCATTTGGAGAGCTAAGATCTATTTACTCGGTCTGGCCTATTTTTGTTATCAACAATAACATTCCTCCATGGATGTCAATAAAGAGGGGGAAGATAATGTTGGAAATGATTGTTCCAAGTATTTGTTTGCATCAATTTTTTTTAACGTAGTAGCATCTCATTTGTCTCATTTGTTGCATAATGACATATTTTTTTAATTTAATAGTCATGTACAATAATTTATATATATTGCAGTAAAATGGTTATAATAATTATGTAATGTTTATGTTCATTCAACGAGGTAAGTACCAATTTAAAGATATGAATGTATATATTGAGCCTCTTATCGACAAGTTACTAAAGTTATGAAATGACATCACTATGTTTGGCGTTTCTAGACCAATAGGACAAAGACAATTTCAATTCCATGCAATGCTTGTATGGAAAATTCATGATGCCCTAGGGCTAACACATTTTTGTGGTATGTTATAATGCTCGAATACACTTTAACGATATTTAATTTTATGAAGTATATATCATGCATATTTTTTAAATAATCTATTCATTATATATAATTATAAAAATTGACATATTTAATCCAATTATATATGATCTTGCAGTTCTTCAAACAAAGGGAAATTTTTCATGTCTAGTTTGTGGTCCAAAGATGAAATCTCATCGTTCAACAAGTTTAGGAAAGCAGGTGTTTGATGAGTATAGGCACTTCCTCCACATAAATCATAAGTGTCGAACTACTGAAAAACATCTTTTCAATGGGAAAGAAGAGACTACATCAAAACCAAGAAGAATGACACCTCACCTATGGAAGTTGGAATATAATAGAATTAATCATCAAGGTTATACATCAGATCAAATTTTGTATCTATCATATATGTTTTGTTTGGAATTTATATTTTTATATTGTGTTTTATTTACTCATGTTGTAATTGACAATGATTGTCATTGCTAATTTTTTTAACTTATATGCTTCATGAAGGCCATCAAGGCATTAATGGTCGACTTCTACAGGGACTGAAAAGTTATCCTAGACAATTTAGTAGCTTTCCCTACTATGAGTAGCTACAAATTGTGCATTTGTTTGATAAAATGCATATCAAAAAGAATATAATAGAAACGTTATGAAAAATGTTGGATGGAGGGCATGACAAAGAAAAAATTGTCAAAATTTGTAGTGACATCTAGGAAGCCAATCATGCAATGAAAAATGTCATTCAATTAAATAGTGATGGAGACCAAATTAATATAAGTGCCCTTCCCTGGTTATTAATGGAGCAGCAGAGCCATGCTATAAAAGAAGTCATATGAAAAATTCGATTTCCCACAGGATTTGCTGTGAACATAAACAATATCATAATAAAGAAAGGTGAATTTGGGTCAGGGATGAAAACACATAATTGGAATACCTTCATTAAGGTAATTATTCTATTATATTTTTTATATATTTGTATACATGTAATTTTCAGTGTATTATGTTTACCAAGTTTTGGAAAAATAATGAAAATATCATTTTACAATTGTTGTAGTACATTCTACCTCTATCTCCCCCATACAACTTCAACAACTATGTCAATAAAGTTATATATGATATTGGAAATTACATGAGGTAAGTAGCGATATTTTTTCAATTCGTTGTATAGATCTTATATTTGTCATTTGTTTTACTTGTTATGTAATATATTCTATATTTTTGTTAAATCTCATTAATATATTTGCGCCTTGAATCACTTGTAGATGGTTGCCATCTAAAGAAATCTATAAAGAAGATATAAATTAATGGAGGAGAAAAATTCCTCATCTAATGTGTGAAATGCAAAAGTGTCCACCTTCGACATTTTTCAATGCACAAGAACACTACCTCATAAACCAAGTTGAGGAGATTGAATTGTGTGGACCTGTACACACAAGGTCAATGTGGATGGTTGAGAGGCACTTGAAATTTTTGAAGGCTTTGGTTAAAAAAGAGCACATCCTAAGGGTTCTATGGTGGAGGGATGTATGGTATACTAGACCATGGTGTACATTACTGAATATCTTCCTAAGTTCAAAACAAAGATCCATGTAGATTGCATTTGGGATCCCAACTCCATTAACAAATTCAAAGGGGAGTACTTTATGGGGAAAGGTAGATTGAGGAAAGTGAGGTAATTATAAGATGGTCATGGAGATTAATTAGAATACATTTTGCATTGCCTTCAATTGCTTGAAAAGAAACAATAGAGAACTACTCCAAATGAAAGAATATTCCACACTAATAGAAAAGTACTGGTATTGTATTACTCCAGAAAATAAGTCATATATTGTGGTAATTAACTAATTATATGTCATTTGTGAATTTCAATTTTTTGATACAGTTGGTCGAGAGTGGGATGCACTACATTTGTACGTTGCAAACAATTTTGATTGGATGACGGTATGGATTGAACAATGTCAACAATCCAGTCATGCATTAACATGGGAAGGTGTGGCTTCATTGGTTAAAGAAGCTCTTCATAATGGAGATTCCAATGTTACACCAAGGGAAATTGATTTAGCATATGGTTTAAGAGATAAATAGGTATGTATAAATATATTAATCACTCATATTATTTAATTATTTTCAATTATATTGATGTATATATATGTTGAGTTTTTTTTTCTTTGCATACATTCAGCCAAGAATAAATATGTTTATCAACTGACGATGCAATAATTTTTACATGTTTGACATATTGTAGGTGAAACACCACAAGGCTATGTGGTGCAATGGTTGTAAATTTTGAATCCAAAAGTTGGATGACATGAAGAAAACTTGTGATTTTGGGAAAACTACAGTATTTTAGGTGACTAATATTTCATTTAGAAGTGAATTACATCCAGAAGTCTCAGAAAATCGATACTATGGGATTTTGGATGATATACTTGAGTGTGAATTTAAGTCCTTCAAATTAGTTTTGTTCACTGTCCAATGGTACAGGGTACGATTGAATGAAAATGATCCCGAGAGAACTGTTATTGAGCATGATAATGGATTTACCATGGTTAATACAAGGTTGATCGAGCGAGTTGGAAATGAACCCTATGTTCTTCCAAGCCAATGTGAGTAGGTATTTTACTCAGAGGTTCCAGGTAAACCAAGTTGGTCATTTGTTGTTAGATATGATCCAAGAGGAAGGCTAGTAAAGTATAATGTGGTGGAAAAAGAATATACCGAAGAACTAGAAGATGATGTAGATGATGATGAGGATCAATAGTTAGTTGATGATGTGCCTGATGAGGATGTCGAAGAAGAGGAACTAGATCATAATGATGTAGGAGTTAATTTTCATGAAGATGATATCCATGTGGATGATGACATTATCAAAAGTGATATCAATGATGATGATGATGATGATATGACCAATCCTTACAATGTTGAATCTAGATTGGATGATACAGACAAAGAGTTGGATGAAGAAAATCAATGACATTGAAATGTATGAGTTATATGATTATATTATCTATTTGATATTTATTTCTTGATAGAATTATATTTGACTTATATGGTTACATAATTAATTTATAATGTTTTTAATTTTTATTCCATTACATAATTAATTCATGATGTATTTTTTAATGTTGTTAATTCATGATGTTACAACTATTGTAGCTCTCCTAGAAATTTCCATATGGTCAAATCATAATTACTCTACAAATATTTATGATTAGATATTCTTTGATCATATCTTTGGTTATTTCATTCCAAAAAAATTAGTGTTTCCTCATGTTGACCTCGCATAGTGACATGTGAATGGGGCCAACGTTAAATTTTTTTCAATTTGTGCTTGTATGGAACGAAACTTGGCATGGTTAGCCTAGACGCATGCATTGACGATATGGGAGGATTTCGACACTTAAACATGACATTATGATATATAAAGGAATCTCATCCTTCCTAATAATACAAGTTTCCTTATTCTTCGTCTCTTTCATATATTGTTCCTAATTATCAAATGGTGGTAAGTGATTATTCCCTTATATATCATTGTATAATTAATTTTTTCTATATTAATTTATATATTTGTATTATATTATGTGGAGTTCCAAAAAGTTAGAGAGGAGTTCAAGTTAGTAGGTTCAAAATAAAAAATCATCACTTGTCTCTTTATCTACTCAATAATCCAAAGGCCATCAACTCTTCCATCCTAGTTGAGAGGACTGATTATATTATGATTTTTTTATGTTCCTATATAGCTTTCTTGTACATGTATTTAAAATATTACTAACATGTGACATTGTATGCATATATTGCTTTCTTGTATATATTATAGTTTTACTAACATATAACATTGTATGCTTGCATGGCCTCTTAGTAAATATATATTTTTTTATCATTGATCTTTTTGATATTTTCTATAGGTTATTATTATATGATACACATTGGATTCCTTTTAATTTTTTATATTTGAAGATACATAACTAATTACAAGGATAATATAAAGAAGGTATATCTATCTATCTATCTATATATATATATATATCATTTATGAGTTTCTAAAATATTTTACTTCCATGTCAACCACTTTCTTTAATTCAATTGAGAAACATAATACTGAGCTATAATCTTGCATTTATCAAGTGTTAATAAAATAAAATTCAAGTACTTAGCTATCAATTTTCTCTTGATTGATTTAGTAATAATATACTAGCCAATTAATACTCATCCAATGATATCATCTTGCATTGATTTGTGTTACTTGACCATCACATAATTGAACCAAGTACCACTTTAGAAATACCACATACATAGTCTTCTCTTTCTACAAACTCCCCATTGTATTCATAAGGGTTTTATTGCAAGTCTCATCAGATACTATGCCCTAATCATGTAACAAGTAGATAAGTCATCTTTACTAAGGTCAAACAAGGTTGTTTTATCACAAAATACAATAATTTTTAGTTTTAAGTGTTAAATTTATGTTTTGATTATAAGGTTTATCTTGTAGGTTTAAGGTATGAATTTAAGGTTCTTACAATGACTTTTCAACCAATGGTATTATTCTATCCTATCTCTACCATTCTAGTTCTAAAATAAAACATACAAATCAAACTTAAATATTAATTTTAATTTCACATGTTATTTTGATTTTTGGCCCCGTGGACATAGAAGCATGACATAGCTTAGTGCATCGAGACCCTAACTGGAAAAACAGGGCAGGAGGAAAGCCAAAGTGATGAGGTTGAGGGAACTCAAAAAGGGAAAATTGACAACCAAGGGACAATGAGTATTGTAAGTGATTTATATCTTTTATATTGGCACCCCCATTCTCTTTAACCTACAATTTTCATTCCTTTCCAAATATGTTGTCGTACATTGGCACCCTCATTCTCTTTAACTTGCAATTTTCATGCCTTTCCAAAGAACTTATCATACATTTTTTGTGATTCAACGACTAAGAGAATTTTCCATAACGAGCAAATAGTAGAGCTATGGGGTAGGTCATTGCTTGATAAAATATCTCCATTCTTCCCTTACAAGCATTTCTTAGAGGTAATAGTTGTCCACTTCTTCTCTTTATTAAGGAGTTCTTTGTGCAATTTTAGCATTAATAGCTAGATTAAAATCATTGATCAGCCTTAACCCCAACCATCTCTTATTCTTTGGTTTATAAACAAACTCCAAAGCCAAGATAGGAATACATTTTTTTATCTTCCACTTTTGACCAAAAGCATTATTTGCCACATTGTCGATAATTTTCATAGGCATATGAAAGAAACTTGTATTGTATCTGGGAGATTTTGAAGAGTAGCTTTAATAAGTTGAAGCTTGTTAGCTTGACTTAAGGGAGAGATTTTCCATCATGCAAGTTTGTGTTGGAATCAATACAATAGGATATTCAAAAAAGTATTTGGGATTGGGCCCTTCAAGAGTTGCATCCCAATGTAGAAGGATAGGATAGATCCTATTTGACATGCAAGAATGTTGGCAATTTTTAGTTGTCTCATAGGAGGATCATTGAAAAAAAAGATGGTACTTTTAGGAAGGTTGATATATTGCCTCGAGCCATTATCATATTTACATAAAACTTGTTTTATTTATTTTTCTTCCATAATTGAGGCTTCAACAACCACAACGGTATTGTTCACAAATTGATAATGGGAAATGGGGACACTAGTTGAAGTGGGTTTCTCACCTTAACTTGCCTTGAATAATCACTTATTTAAGGCTTCTTCCCAAAGCTTCTGCTAAAATAATAAATGAGAAGGGGGATACAAGGTTCTCTTGTCGGATCCCTCTAGATCCCTTAAAGAAGCCATAAGAGATACCACTAATGATGATAGAAAATTTGGAACTATAACAATTTTTAGGAACTTTTTCCAAATTCAAAAAATTTCTAGAACTTTATTGAGAAACT
Organism: Sequoia sempervirens; assembly: GCA_007258455.2. Classification (NCBI taxonomy): domain Eukaryota; kingdom Viridiplantae; phylum Streptophyta; class Pinopsida; order Cupressales; family Cupressaceae; genus Sequoia; species Sequoia sempervirens. The sequence goes on along the minus strand of VDFB02144639.1, from coordinate 129,937 downwards.
CCCATGAAACATGGTTGTAAGCCTTCATCAAATCTAACTTTAGAAGAAACCTTGCATTTTTATTGAGTTCCATAGAATGGAGCACTTCATGAATGGTAATGATACAGTCAAGAATCTTCCTACCATGGACAAAACTACTATGCTATGGAGAGATCAACTTTGGGAGAATTTGTTACAGTTTTAAGGAAATGATTTTTGCAAAAAAAATTATACATCGAGTTACAATGGTTGATTGGTTGGAATATCGAGGAGACAACCCTAGCCTTTTTTGGGATAAGAACCAAAAATTTAGTGTTCAACTCCTTTAGTAATCTTCCACTCCTAAAGAACTCCCTAGTTGCAACTACCATGTCATCAACAACAATATCCCAATGCACTTGAAAGAAGTGAGGGAACTTGTTAGGGTTGGAGGCCTTACTTCCTTAAAAGAGAAAACAAAAAATTTCACTTCTTCCTCCATTATAGGCTTCATCAACTCCATATTATCTTGCTCATCAACAATTGTGGGGATAAGCTTTAGGATAACATTATAATTCATAGGACCAAAAACATTGTTTTTAGTGAAGAGATTGTTGAAATTTTTTGTTGCTTTGTCCCTTATATAGGCTTCATTAGAGATTTGTTACCATCCAACCAAATCTCTTTCAATTTGTTAGATGAGCTGTGTTTTAGAGGCCTCATATACAAAAACTTAGTATTCCTACCCCCAACCTTTAACCAAATCATTCTCGATCTTTTCCCCCAAAAGTTTTTTTTAGCAATTAATGACTGGAGCTCACATAAAAGACCTTTTTCTTTCACTATCATCTCTTAACTCATTCCTAGAATGTGGATTTCCTTTTATGAGGTGTTTAGTTGAGCCATAACTTCAGATTTCTTTTAAAAAATGTTACCAAGTGAATTCTTATTCCATCTTCTAACATTAAGCTTGACATTGTTTAGCTTCTCAACAATTTGGAACATACACGATCCTTCCACTTTTATGTTCCATCATTTAGCTATTTTATTAGCCAAATTGGGATGTTGAGTCCATTTTTTTCAAATTGAAAAGGAAAACCTTTTTTTGTTCCCATTTTTTCAACATAGAAAAAATAAAGCCAATAGTTTTGTTCATTACAACACAACCCTTCATTAGAGACAACATTAACAACCGAGTTGCCTCTAAAGATATGGTTAATTTTGGTTTTAGAGAAACCCCTAATCATACTTATGCAGTCATCCATCATGTTTTTGATCCTCCAAGGTGAGAAAAAATTACCTTTCAAGATTTGTATAATCAAATTTTAGCCCTATGTTCAATCTCAACATTAAAATAACCCTTATCCTTCATTCTTATTAATCCCTACTAGGAAGCAATAGTTTCAGCCTCATTATTGGATTTTTTGTTGATATACGTAATGCACCCAAGCCAAGACACCAACACAATTAAAAGTTTGAGACTGATGTAGACCCAAGGGGTGTGACTAAATATCCAACCTCAATTTGATTCAAATACAAACAAAGTGTCTATTTTCAACACAATACCCTCACTAGGCTACTAGGCCTCAAATCACATCCTTTGATGAAATTATTGAATGAGGCTATACACAAGCCACCAAATCATGGATTAAGCACTGAAAAAAGTCCCTAAACACTATCCCAACCAATTCCACAAGGTTATTTTACAACATTCATGTGTTTCATTAGTTTGTCCTACCAAAAAGGCTACAAAATTACCCTTGTTTTACAAAGGAAGGCCTTTCCAACGCTTGGTTCTATTCCAAAACCTATTGAAAGAGATTTTTTATGACACAAAACATCATATTTCACCATTGTTGGGCTAAGCCATGCCCCTTTTGTCACTGTTCTACAAAACCCTCTATTTTCCCTCAATACACTAGGGTTTTAGAGAAACACCATATACCCAACCTCCCTAACTCAACTATTGTATTCAACACATTAAAATAATCCTGAAATAGGACAAACAACCTTCATTCATACTGTTCCATCCATCAAATTGACAAACCCTGACTTAACAACCACAAATTCACAAGAAAATTGCCCCTGTCAGCCCTAGGGCATCACTTCAATGCCAAGTTTCTTGCTTTAACAGACCCCTAAATGCAATGAACCTCTATCCTACCATGTTTCACACCAATCCACTGAGTTACAGTTCCAAGACAGTGGGTGGATTGGTGGATCTCATTTGTTTTTAGCCCTCAAACCCTTACACAGGCAAAACAGGGCAGTCCCTGTATTTGATTGTTTTCTCCCACAAAATAGTGATTTAGCACTTCAAAACAAATGTAAAATGAAAGGGAACACATATATTTATCTACACCAATGATCTCAGAGCATTTCAAGCTTGTACGGATCTGTACAACACAAAAGAACTTCAGAAAAATAGTAAAAACACATAAAATTGCTTCAAGAATGTGGTATTTGATATGAAATTTTGGTATCAACTCCTCCAAAAACCTTTTTTCGGGCCTTGGAAGGATTTTTAAATCATCTCAGACCCCAAATACCTTCAACCAACGTCCATAACTGACTTACAAACACTTAACAACCCATTATTTTGCAAAATTGCAATTTTGACAACTTTTAATGTCAACAATTGCAACTTTTTACATTATCAACTAGATGACTTCCAAGCACCCTAAACACATTGAAAATGGTCTTGTTAGACCTTATTCACCTTGAATACATGACTCCCTACAAGAAAATCTATTCTACCTACTTTGACAATATTTGACCATCATTGACAATTTCTTCACATATTTGATCTTGTTTACAATATGGATCAATGAAACAATAAATGGTCTTTTAGACCTTATTAAAACATCAAAAACTTTTCAAACCTCCATAGACACTTCTATGATCAACCTCTAATGCTCCAGTTGTGAACATAAGGTGTAGGTGCTCCTGCACCAGAGACTCCCCAATGAGCTATGCCTGTATCGCATGGAGTCATCTTCCATTGATTGTAGAACATATTATTGACCCCCATTCACAAAAAAATAATATGGTTGCTTGGGCACAAAAGTGGCTCAAAGATAGGGTCTTAGCAACATTTAAAATTTAAAATTTCATTCTTCCTTTCTTATCATGCAAAGTTGTGACTCAACAAAACAAGTATGCAAGGCCAACAACTTCAAAGCTAAGAATGGAAGATTGCTAAATGTTTAACCTTTTTGCTTTGCAATGGGATGGGAATACAATATGATAGAAGTGGGATAAGAAATGCATCGTTTGAAGCATCAAACCAATATGCAAAGATGAAAGAAAGTGCTAACCCCTTAAACTGAAAAAGTTTCTTTTAACTTTAAGTTTGTTGGGTAGCCAATTCTTTTAAGTTATCAAATCCTACCATCATACATAATCAAAATGTTGTTGTTTCAAATGACTATGAGCACTAACTTTCACTATTTGAAGATGTTGAAACCTTGTCATAGAGAACTAGAACATTGATGCAACCACTCATCCTACCTTAAAACATACCAAAAGTCTCCTAGAAATTAGACATAGGAAGATTTAAGATGACTTAAACAATTTTTATTGCCAAAGCATAAAATTATGATGACTTAACCAAGCCCAGTACACACTCCCTCCCCATTAACCACTTAGACTTATGGAGTTTATCAGTGGACAGTTGAACCACCTCACATGTGCACCTGAATTATGTCTATTAGTGTTCTAATTCATATTTTTCAAGACAACTTAAACCAAAATATTGTGTATGGTGAAACCATTCTTCTACACACTACAAAAAATTTCAATGGAAATTTGCATTCAATGTAAATTTGCTGCTATTTTTAGTCATGTAGGTGTCTAATAAACCACTTGGTGGTGTTTCCCTTCAAGTTTATTTACTTGAATGAAGAGAAAAATCCCTTTGATTACAATTAGAGAATACATTTGAGGCCTTGGTTGTGTAACTGGTGGAGCATAGTCAGATTTAACACTTGTTACAAAGTTTGGGAGTTAAAATGTTAAGTAGAAGTCTAGTAAATCAAATAACTTGGATTAAGACTGTGAAACCGTGAGACTGATAATGACTATCATTCATTACCTTTTCCCCTCAATTGTCATGCAAAAAGCCTTGGAACATTTCCATACATTGTTCATGTAGGAAAATTCATCATTGAGTCTAGGTTTTTCAGGCTTCCATAGCCTTAGCTACGGTGAAATGCATCTCCCAAAATCCATGTTTGTGTTAGGTTGTAAAATAATGACATTTTAAAGTAATTAATTGCAAGGGATAGTCTCCATACATTGATTTGATTTGTGATGGAAACATTTGGATGGTAGTAACAATAATTTGCAAACTATCAAGACTTGATTACCTTATAACCTGTCAAATTCTAGCAATGAAATGATAGATTAATCATAATGTCACCTTGGGATCACATCACCATGAAAGAACTTCATCCAACATCCTTATGAGTGCAGGTACCACCAAATAGGTATTTTTCAGATTTGTCTTCCTCAAGTGAGGGAAATTTAGGAAGAGAAGAGGAAAGCGAGACATGTAGTAGGTCTAAAAGAGGGAGTCAACTATAGGTCAAAAGATTAGAAGAAAATTATGTAAACACATGGAATCTTTTCTTGTTGAAGGGGGTAATGTTCTTATGATGATGAGAGCATAGGCGACATCAAGGTGCCCTTGAGGTACAAACATCAACGAAAACAATGGGTACCCAAGGAACTTCCTCCAATAAACACTAACTTTTATGTCAACAAGAGGATATATCTCATAGCACCATCATCATTACATGGTTTAGGCCTATTTTGCATGGACGACATAAAGGTCTGTTACAACAAAGTTACTAAATTGATGGAGTATGTTGGACCCTGTTACAGTTACAAAGATTGGATGCAGCTAGTTCGATATACATGAAGTATGCGTAGGTATGCATTGTCAGCAAATTATATACAATTAAAAGATAAGGATCAAAATAAAGGAGTGGCTATGTACATTGACAGAAGGAAAAAAGCATTAGGGAATATTGCAGGGTTTATAAACAATACATGACTTGGGTCAACAAATAAGCAACCCAATTGCATATTCAAGGCGCACGAGGGAAACCGTGTATTCATATGTGCGATAAAATCAATAACTGCAGGGGAAGAGTTGCTAATCTCTTACAATTTGAATCACATAAATACAAACATAGTTACTATGGGGTTGGTACGTACTAAATACCATTTTACCCAACCTCCAATTAATGACTCCAATATACCATTTTCGTAAGTCTATTGGTTTCATTTTGGTAATGTTTTTTTATATTTAGTTTTTTTCACAGTGGGACATTGATCGTACGGGGAAGGCCTTGACCTAGAGCATATATCACGATGCATCTTTAGGCACTTCTACCCAATAGGTTTACCTCATTGTAATTTTACAAATTAGATATGAGCACAAAATTTTATTATTATGTTTTTTTCATAAGTTTATTGGGTTAATTTTGATAATGTTTTTAATATTCTTGTCGCAGTCGATTGATCAGGGAAAGGAAACAACAGTAGAGGAGAGCATCCATATGGAGATGCAGTCACTATTATGTGATGATTACATCACATATTCCGTAAACCCTCTAGATATGATAAGGAAGACCCAAAAAAAATGCAATGAAGAAATCCTACAGTTGTTATTCATAGTGCCTCAAACAAATGAGATAAGAGAAAGGGTTAAAATATTGACTTAGAGAGCACGAAACTTGCAAGTAAGCTGTCATGAGATATTTAATTATAACATAAGTTCATTCATGGTTTTATATTTTGTACTCTTTTATGTCATGAACTAAAATATGTGCTATTTTTATAGGATTTTTTGCGTCCTCATGATGTTGTTGGCCATGATCAGGGTACTACAAGTGTTGCCCAGGGAGTAGGGGTTGGTACAAGTGTTGATCTTGATCTTCTTGCACATACATTACATCATCCAACCTCATCATCCATTCCTATATTGTTGACTAAAATTTCGGCAACACATAGCATGCAAACATTGGGTAGTGCACCCTTTAGCAGCGAACACATGCCAGAACATGTGTCAGGACATGTACCAGGGGATGTAGAGGCCACTAGTACTGGTGATGCTTTAGTAGCATTTCTTGGATCTTCCCGTATTACTAGTACAAGAACATTTCCGGTCGCATTTATGGTGACCAAGTATTTTGTTCCCATAAAGATAGAGAAGGTCCTAGGTACTTTAAAATGTTTTAATTATTATTATATATAATCCAATTGAAATTTAATTATTGATCACTCTTTTTAGACTAATGGTCCCATGATCATTTTGGACGAAACAATTTTTTTTATAAACATCTAAATGATATTACATTGGAGATCTTTAGGCCCACCATACGTACATGGTGGAATGCCCAAAATCAAGATTTAAAAGATGAGTTCATTAACCATTTAGTTGTGCTATTCCGTAATAACACATTCAACCAAACCAAGGTCTTTAAGAAAACTGGTACCTATCTAAAGTATGTGAGGGACCAATATAAGTCACATTTAGAGAAGAACAAAAAGTGCAAGCATCCCCCCATGAATCTGGAGAGGGAGTGGAAGGACCTAGTGTCAGATGGAAAGGAGAAGGCTGAAAAGAGAAAGGAAAGACACCACTGGGCCAAGGAAGGTATGTGATACTATCAACAATGTAATTATATATTGATTACTCTTTCTTTTTACATAATCTAGCGTATTTCAAAATTTTCATAGGTTGTTCGACACATCAAAGGAAACAAAGGCAAGACTAGAAAAACACAGGAAACACAAACTTGGCTCTGGTGGTTATATGAAATTAGCCGCATGAATTGTAAGTATCAATAAATTAAATATTGCATCCAAATAATAAATTGCAAACAATTTTGGTTTTATCACACCATAGAAGCAAAATTCATGATCTTATGAAAAAATGTAGGGCTCTGAATTTAAAAGAGTGCCCATAGAAGAGGACCTAAAGATTGCCTTCCAACAAGGCTATGGAGTTGTGGTTGAATGCCTAAGACTCTTGACTGGTCAAACACAAGCTTCCACTACATCTGACACACACATAAATAAACTCAATGAAGTTTATTTAAAATTGAATACTTGTGCAATCTATTCAATATTAATTTCCACCATAAAGTAATTATGTGCCTATTTGTTTTAAATAGGAAAGCAATGATAATACTACACATGAAATTGGAATGTAGCCTAATGAGGGTGGAGCACAACCTGCAGATGAAGGTCATGGTGTGCATCCCAGTATTGGATGTATTCATGTTCTATACAAAACACAATATGGATTAATACAATTAAACATATTTAATGGCAATTGGTGTATTTATTAATGTAACCTTTCGTGTTTCAACTTTAGAGCATGTAGAGCGTGAACAACATGTTGAGCATGATTAGGAACATGATATGGCCCCATCAGGTAAAAAGGACCACTCTAATGTTATTTTAAACATATTTAATTACAATTTTTGTATTAATTAATGTAACCTTTCGTGTTTCAACTCCATATCAAGATTTAGAGGGTGTTCAACATGTTGAGCATGAGGCTATAAGACAAGATCAGGAATATGATGTGGCCCCATAAGGTAAAGAGCACCACTCTAATGTTCTTTTAATTAATGAAATACTTGTAACAATAATAATAAAAAATATCAATTTAACATTTCTTTGTTATTGCAACAGACCCCCCCTTGCAACGGCCTCCATGTCATGAGTACACAACTAGGCATACATTAAGATTATGAGTAGAGGTTAGAACAACTGAAGGGGGGACATATGATTTAGAAAATGATACTCCACTTCTTTTTTTAGCTGAAAAAAAGAAACAAAAAAAAGTGATTCTAATCATATTATGACAACCATGTTTTTGATAATATGTTAATAAATGTTAAAAACTGATATTTTTGACAACCATATTTTTGATAATATGTAAAAACTGAAAGAATGAATGTTATATGATTGGGTATGGGGAACTGAGAGTGATGTGAGTGGGGAAGGGAGGGGCCAAATGAGCTTCCACCGTCACGTGGTTGGCCCTGTTAAGTAGAGAATATTAAACTATTCTTGAAACAAAGAGAAGCTCAATAAGGTAATGTACTTTTCAATATAAGAAATGCATCATTTGAAGCATCAAACCAATATGCAAAGATGAAATAAATGCTAAATTTTCACTATGGTGGCAGAAAAATGATTCTTTATACCCTGATGCCTTCATTTTCCACGCCAATTTCTCTTACTTTTCATAGCTTTGCCATGTTTGTGGATGTGATATGTCTCCTACACAAAAAACATGCCCCAGTTTATGACCTTTAGTCCAAGCACATCCAAGTATCTTTTTAATTCCTCTATCTTTCATGAATCTCTTTACTATTTGAACCTCCCCTAGATGTTTTAGATGAAGAACCCATTATTGTGAAATGTGCCTCTAGTTGAGTAAAGTGAATCCAAGCTTTGCATCATAATTTGAAGTTGTTTCCATTCCAATGTTCTGAGTTTAGTTTGTTTGTATGGATTTGTATGAATACCACATTGTGTTATGTGTGGATTTGGTTTCAAAGCTCTGTTTCTTTTGTTTTTAGTGGTGACATAGCTCTAAAATTTAACTTTTGTGCATAATAGGTTAGTGGAAAAAATGACAACTTCGAAGGGTTTAGAGACTCAATTGAGGGAGATACACGAATATTTGGATCTTGTTGTTGATGGGAGGCTTCCACTTAACCATGAAATTTTGTACCATCTACAGGTATGCAAAAATTTCTCTATTTACATTCATTTGAGAGGCTCGATCACTTATCTTTTGTCATATGGTTGGATTAATGTGGCATACAATGTCAATGTGGGCTATAGTTTTTTTAATATGTTCAAGTTATGCATATTTTACAATGAATAGAGGGTGAAAAGGGGCGTGTAAGTTAAAAAAACCATCATTAACAATCATTCTTGATATTATGTTATATTTATTCATTATTCCTAAAATTCTTAAACATACAAACTAGGAAGAGAACTCTATTCAATACATGAGTATGTACTACATATATTGTTGTATCCAAGCGTTATGATCTTGGATATATCTAGGAAGGCCCAAGAAAGGAGTTGCATGTATATAAGTAGTTGATTGGATGTTTGAGAAGTTTTGGAAGAATAACAATGCAGGACTTGTACGTGTAACAATAAATAACAATGCACTAGTTTCAATAAGAGTTGCGTGGACATGGATATAGACACAAATGTGATTTTTTTTCAATGCCCCCCTTCTACTGTTATGGTATTGATCTTATTACATTTCCTCTCTATATTTCTAGCATTGTATTGAACACTACCTCTGAAACAAAAGTAACATTTTGTCTACTCTTATACAATTGTTATTTTTGTAATTCCAATTATTTTCCTATACTACAACTTTTGGAATATTTTGTAAAAGTGAATTTACAATTCAATATGAAAATTCATACATTTTTTAGAACTTGCAGCCTCAAGATGGATAAAGACTATCTCACAAACCCCTTCCACTAGCACACAACAATACAACACCTGCCTGTGAATATTGAAATAATTAATCAATTTGCATTCTCACATCACTGATAGGAGTCCGCTCAGATGAATGAAAGGATAAATAATGTAATATAATAATATCAAAAATAGATTTATGGTTTCACTAATGTAATATTATGAATATATTTTCCTTTCTCTCCTATCTTGTTCCCCCATGATAAAGAGTTAGAAATTAAAACACCAAAAAAATATGAATATTGTTGTTCCATATTCTCTTCTTCTCTTATTGTCACATATTTAAACTCTTTATTTAATGAAAACAATCAACATAGCTCAATATCACCCATTGTTGGCTTCAAGTGCTCATTATAAGTAGCCATTTTCCCATGAGTGATGTAGTACTAACTAGCTATCCATCCTAGATCATTAACCTATAAATATCCACTTTTCCAATCATATTTCACCAAATTAATTTTGTCCAAGATAGTTGCAGCTAAATGTATTTGTTAACATAAAGAGTTCAATTATCAGAAGCACTAACAAGTACCATTAAATTAAAATGAAAGGGTCATACTTGTCTAACAATACCATAGTAAAATTACTATGTACTAAATTGAAAATCATAGCTATGCTTGCCAAGTTTTCCCTTCTCTCTTCTAAGGTATTGTCTTTCTATAAAGCATCAACAAATAGACCATATAGAATTGGGTTTTGTAGCATGCAAATGTAAATATAAGTGTATCCCAACCATGTGCATGCCTCCCTTACATTTTGAATTGTACCTAGGACAATTTTTGCATTTAAATGATATGCTAATTTTGAGATAAACTGGCTCTCAATTGGTAATTGTTGATTCATAAGGGACAGATAATATTGTAGCTCACTATGACCTAAATTAATATTATTCCTTCTCCATTAGAATCATATTTTGGCCTTCCATATATTGATTTGGAAAAAAGGTCTCTATTGTTAGCATGTGCATCTCCAACATGGAGCCATTTTCAAAGGGATGCTGAGGTGTATGATCCTTATTGGGATAGAGGTGCAAAAAGTATGTGTTAAGGTCCCTGTTTGGCAATGGGAATTGTGGCTACTTGGCACAATCTAGTTTATTGTAGAATATTAGTAGATCAAGCTACCAATCTCCTCAACCATATATTGAAGGTGTCAATCTTGAGAGGAGCAAATTGTGGCCATTGATGGAAAGTAGGAGGCTAGGTCCATATATGATATGTCAACATGGTATGAACTAGTGGATTTCAACAATTTTTTCACTTCGGTGAATAAAAGCACTCAACACTTTAGCCATCCACCAATTGGTCTTAATCACTAATCTTTGGGGCAAGTTGATCTACACTTTCAATGTTGATTGATTTTTAAGTAAAGCCTATAGATATCAAGCAGTTTTATCAAATGGTTTTGGTGAAACCATGTGGTGTGATCTAATGAACTTTGGTGGATGTAGGCACTTTGATAGATCATACCATTCAACACTTTAGTAGTCTACTAATTTTCTCAAGTTTTTGATCTTCAAGGTGAATCAAAGGGTATGTAGTCAAGTGCAAAAACATAATTTTACACATGTCTTGGTTGGATTTTGAAGTCAAATATGTTCAAGTAATTTTGGGTTGAAGAGAAGATCTCCCTTGACCATTAATATTGATGTAAAATTGATCTAGACCATTAATTGAGTTGGTTTAGAGTACATTATAAGGGATGATCAATTATATTTTTTAGAACCATGTGGTGTCATCTGGTAGATTTTGGTAGATTGGTCCACCTTCCACCTTGGTAGTTCATCTATCCATTGATATCATTGATCATCAAAGCCAAAGCATCTCAATTGTTAATCTTGTTGTGTTTAGGCAATTAAGGTGGTGGATCCAAGTAATAAATAGAAAACATTTGAAGGACACTTGGCATAGTAATATTAACTCTTATTGTTTAAGGAGTTTTCTTGTAAGGGTGTAGTTTCAAAGGCAGACCATGATTTGATGCCAAGTTGCTGCTTGTGAAGATGGTAGATGAGAGTTGATTTTTTCCCATAGTGTTCATGGAAATTGAGGAGATTGACTCCCTAAGTTATGGGCTATATTCCAACCATTTAATTGGCATTAGAAATCAACATATCTAGGTCTCTCCAGGCATTATGTATTTGCATTTGAGGAATATTTTTTTCCTATTCTACATAAAATTTGATCCAAAGGAATGTCCTATAGTGCATGAGGTGTGGTCATCATGCTATTGAGCCCTCCAAGTATTGAATTTCTCCTTTGAGATGTAGTGTGGCAATCATAACATACTTGAAGGTTCTTAACAAATCAAATAGTTGTACCAGGGGCCATGTTTAACAAACCAAATGCAATTGCTAACTTTTCATTGTAGTACAAGCATGCCACTGCCTCAATGCTTGAACCAACAGTAATACATTTTTTTTCATTTGAGCGCAATATCTTTTCAGACATGCTCCAAGATTCAAAAATTTGTTATTTCCATTAGAAGGCTTGTCCTTCAACCTCTGAAAAAGTGAAATTCTTTATGAGATGGAATTTGAATAATATCTAACAAAATAACTCCATGGGATGATTTGCATTAAACTTAAATTCTCTTTTCTAGTATTCAATGTGATATATATTTTGTTTTATAGAAAAAACCACCCATGCTTGACATTGGGGAAGAATGAAAGCACCACAACAATACCAATGAAGTCCATGTGCAAAAATCTTGGAGATGAATTTAGATGTAGTGTGGCAATCAAAACATACGTGAAGATTCTTAACAACTCTAATAGTTGTACCAGGGGCCATATTTAACAAACCAAATGCAATTGCTAACTTTTCACTATGGTGGCAGATAAATGATGCACATGGTTGGCCCTGTTAAGTAGAGAATATTAAACTATTCTTGAAACAAAGAGAAGATCAATATGGTAATGCACTTTTCAATATAATTTTTGAATGAATAATTTTATTTCTTAAATTGTACGGTTTCATCACAATTTTGATGAACATGGCCCAAAAAACCTCAAAAAATTGGGACAAGGTTGTTGTACACGCGACACAGTTTTCATCATAATGGCAACTCCACGTCATTGGAAAATGGATGGATGTTTGGTGTTTTTTTTACGCTTTCAAATGGGCGCTTTGCAATGTTTTGTGTTTTGTGTCATCGATAGATGGACAAAGTTACATCAATTTTGTGACAAACACTGCCAACAATTTTTGTGGTGCTAACCTTTGATACTAGGTCGTGGTTTCGATGAATAAAAGTCGGTCATTAATGCAACAAAATTCCATCAACAAAATTTAAAACAATGTTGCATTGGTAATTCAACAATATTTTGTCGATATGTCACCAAACATTCGTTGGAATTTGTAGGAAAATACAATAGTGGGTCATTGACATGAATGTATACAAGTGTAGTTAAAAAATTACCTATTGAAAACCCTATGAAAGTTAGGTGGTGAATGGTGGAGGTGGTGAGTACATGAAAACTCTATGGAAGTGAGGCAGTGATGGGTGAAGGTGGTTACTACATTTTTATACACGTGTAAAAATTGAAAGGAAACACGGGTGGTAGAAACAATTTCCTACACTGAATCTATCAGGAGAGAGTTGCAAAAAATTCTAAACCAATTAACATTTACAGATTTAGATGCACATCTAAAAAACATATAAATAGATATTCAAAACAGAATAAACTCATAACACAACATATACATGGGAAAACCCTTTCAGGAAAAAACCCACACTCCAAACACTCAACTCAATTGTATTAATCAACAAAAACAGTTACAATACAATCTTAGAGCTATGCTCTTTAGGAGTTTTCACACTATTACAAGATTCTAGAATAATTTTGGTAGCATAATGACGTCTCTAAAAATCTTCAACCTGTCTCATAAAATGTGCTAAGGCACCAACATACACTAGTAGAATTTTGCAAATAAATGACTACGTGACTAAAACTTTTAGTCACATGACTAACACTAGTAGTATTTTGAAAATAAATGACTAATTTGGTCATTGGGTAAAATCACAATTAAATGACTAATATCAAACAAATAAAAATGACCAAATAAATGACTAAATATATGGCTACATTAATGACTAAATAAATGACTATTACTCCTCTATTCTTTTTTCTTTCAAATTTGATCACAATCCATAGAGCTAAAGCCCCCCTCATGGGACCCCTACCTAATGAATCATTAATGTTTTTAACTATGATTTGAAGGCCTATCATGAAGGCATGATGCATAGCAACCAAGAGACACTACTACATAAAAGGAGGTTTTAAGACAATAATTTAAGACAAAATTATATTATTTTTGTCTTAAATATATATTAAATTATATTTTTAATTAACAACATCAAGTTTCCACAATCCATGATAATTAAGTGTTCAAGTTTCTAGATTTAAACTGTGTGAGTTTTTTAAATCAACGTTTTAGATCACACTCCATGAATATCCATCATCAAGATGATTTGCATGCAACAAGAGAGAAGAAAAATAGAGTGAGACAGTAGAATTGGAAGGATAAATAGGTGAGGAGAAGAGAGGGCTAGAAGACAATAGACTAAGATTTGACCAATGAAGAAAAAAGATAATAAAATGGATTAAAGCAACTTACCCCTTGATAATAAAATAAAATAAGAACCAGGAAACCAAAGAGAGGAGATAAAGAAAAACAAAAAGAGAACAATGTAATCAAAGAACCAAAGAAAAATAATAATTAAAACATCAAAGAAATAATTAACATTATATATATATTAAAAATTAAAAATACGAATTGAAATGTCTTAAATTAATTTTCTAATTGTCTTAAATTAAGACAAAAAAAATATACTTTTTCTAAAATAATTTTTTATTAATAATTGTAAAAGATTTCTAGAGTTGAAATTGTGTGTTAATTTTTTGCATCAACGTTTTGGATCACACTTCGTGATCCATCATTAGGATGAAAATTAGAGAACAAGGATAGAATGAAAAGATGTAGACCAAGACAAGCATAAAAATGTATGAGAGGGGGAGGAGTGAGAAGGAGTTGTGCACGAAACAAGGCAAAAGAGGGCAATAACATGACAAGAGAGAAATTCATAAAAAGCACACAAGAGACAACAAGCAATAAACTTGAGAAAATTCAATCAATTTAAAAGAAAAAGAAGGAAATAAAATGAGGATAAGCACAAAATATTGCTCAAAAAATGTCAATTAAAAGAAATTAAACATTAAAGAATCAAAGCAAAAAAATCAAGAAGACTACTAAAAAGAAAATAAGAAAAAACCAAAAATTGAAAAAAAGATCAATTTTATTAATCCAAAAAACAACCTAAATGGTTAATGAAGAGAAACTAAAAAATTCAAAGTAATAAATAAGAAAATAAAAAAAATGAAATACGCACAAAAAAATGTATATGAAATATTATATATTTGATAATAAACTTGTATTAAATGTACAAGCCTAAAATAAAAATGTATTCTCAAAAATAAAGAATCAAAGCAAAAAAATATAACATAATAATAACATTTAATAGAGACAAGAAGATTGAAAAAACCAAAAATTTCCCTCCATTCATTTTCCCTCCTCATTCAACATGAGTTTTCCTTTTCCCTCCACGATGGCATCAATCAATAGCAAGTTGCATGGGATTTTCTGTGGTAGAAAAGCCACCGGTGGTGGTGTGCTTGAAGTCAACTCTTCTATTGGAGAAGCCCACAATCTGGAGGAGCCCAAGACACACACATTGCCCATTACACTTTTCCCATTGCATCCACAGGTAGGGACTTAGAAATTTGAAGAAATTTTTATTTCTTGCAAGGTATGTTCTATTGTAGCTCAGTTTAACTAGTTCCAGTCTAAACTTAACTTATAGCTTAAATGACTTTAGTTCAAGCTCATCTTGAATATCAAGAATTCTTTTCAAGCTAGGCTTACTTAAAAAGACTAAGCAATTTCATAATTTGATGAAAATGATGTCAATCCACAAGCCTTGTTCTTAAAAAGAGAAAATAAAAAAATCACATAAAAATAATAGCTTGAGCCAAGATTCTATGTTGCTGAAATGTTGCACTTTACAAACCATGATTGTGGGGAAAGACAAGGAACCAATTTACAACACTGAAATTTAGGTTGAAAAGATGAATCTAATGGTGAAGGTTGAGACACAACTCTCCTGACACTTAAGGAGACCTACACTATTTTTCTTCTCTCTAATGAGTAAAGCTCCACCTAGCCGACCCTTGGTAAATTCTTATTAAGAGCCTTTGAATTTCCTGGAAGATATGTTCCATTGTAGCTCAGCTTAAACCAATTTTTGATCAAACCCTGCTTATAGCTTCAAACATCTTAAGTTCGGGATCCTCTTGAATCACAAGATTTATGTTCAAGCTAGGCTCAACTTAGAAGACTTTAGTACTTTCCATAATTTTATGAAAGTGAAGTCAATCTTCAAACCTATTACCCCTATTATAGCTTAGGTTAAAGAGAAAAATGAAATTTGTATTTGATTAGTTTGTAGGGGAAATAACAATCATTGTAAGTCAATTTGTAGAGAAAAATGTCATGCCTAAGACTTATATTGTAGCTCAGCTTCAAGAGGAGGATGGAACCACTTCAGTTTTAACACAATCTGGGGAAGAAAAAAATTCTATTGTTGCTCAAAATTGAGAGGAAAGATACCTCTATTGGAGCTTAGTTTGAAGAGGAATATGACCTCCATTGTAACTCAGTTTGAAGAGGAAGATAACCTCCATTGCATCTTTGTTGTGTTAGTTTAGATTGTAAATGGACTCTATTGAATGGAGAGGAAGAGACTTTTGTTGCAGCAGAGTGAAGCAAAATCACATGCCTTTAGACTTGCTATTATTTAGCTCAGTTGGAGAAAATTGTGGATTCTACTATCACTCAAATTGGACAAGAATGCATCTCATATTGTACCTCAATTTAGTCAAGAACACTTATGTTGTATCTCAATTTAGAGATAACATAGCTTCTACCATATGAAGAAGATTTTTTTTTCATCTCAGTAACTTCTATGCAACAAAGAAGGCTTCCATTTTATCCTTTGTTTTGTTTAGTGCTCATGGACATCGAGCATTTTAAGTAAATAGAGAAGCCTATCATTTTAGTTTAGAAATGACATAGTGTCTACCATATTAAGAAGATTTTTGTTTCAGCTCAATAACTTCTGTGCAACCAAAAAGGCTTCCATTTTATCCTTTGTTTGGTATAGTGCTCATGGACATCAGGAATTTTAAGTAAATAGCGAAGCCTATCCTTCCCCACTCAGTATGAGGGGTAACATCCTAGAGCATTAACCAACCATCAATTTCAATTTTCTAAATTATTTTGAAAATATCACACAACATTTCACAACTTTATTTGGGTTGGCTGTACTTAATTATTCATAGTTCTCAAAAGAAGGCCACTAATTAGAATGAATTTACATCCAAAAATAGCTCTACATGACTACCCAGAAACTAAACCACAAATTTAAGATAAAATTCATTAGACTATGGCAATCACCCAATGCATTCATTATTATGGGACAAACAAAGATAGATAATAAAAAATATTTATTAAAAACATTACAAAAACGCTCATCTAAATTAAATATGGATTGAAATTATGCCACTCCCTCAGAATTCCTTTTGAAGTGTCCAATAATGGAAAAGGAAGAGGAATTTATGATATTAACTTCAAAACCTTTGTTTAGATTTAGCTACTATGGGTGATCTCAAACTGGTTGAATGACCACAAAATTATACTCTAGCTCCAGAGTCAAGCAAGTAGATAAAAGCAAACATAAAAGTGTCTTCAATCAAAATTTGTGTTATATTCAGTAACATTATTTATGAGACTACAAGTGTACTGGACCACAATGTTGTTGCTCTGAATGACATACACATTGGCATTATGGACTACATCTCCCCAACCACTTTCCTTGATGTTGCTTCTAGGAATATGTGGGCTGAGTTTGAGTGGGAAAACAAAGTAAATCAGATTATTCTCTTGGGTGGGAAAATAAATTTAAAGTTGCTAGTAATTTTCTTTCAAATTTATATTGTACTAAATTTAAATAATAGATTAATCTAAACAATGGCATATATACTCCCAATGAGTATTGAGCTTGTACTTTTTCTATTAGGTGGCTGTGAACACAATTAATCATGATGAGAAGGAGTTCCTAAACCATATTGTGAGATCAAAAAATATGAAGTGCCTCACACCCTTGTAAGTATTTCAATTTTCCTAACTTCTTTCATATTTTTAGAGTAATCTGGCTTGTTCTACATTGCATTAAATATTGTTGAATGGTTCATTACCATTGGAGAAACACAATGTTATAGGCAAGACTATAATCAACCATTATTTTTTATATAGATCTGCACTGGATGGAGATTGTGGATTTGGTGAGGATGCTCTTGTGACTATTATTGTTGAGAAACAATCTAATGGAAATATGAGTGGTTATATCAGGATAAGAAGTAAAACCTAGGGCATTGCATTGAGTTTGGGTGATAAAATCACACTCAAACAAAAGGGCTAAGTATGTGTTGATTGGTGGTTGCTTGACTTTTGCTTCTAGGTTTTTTGTAAGTTTTTCCACATTGGTATCTTTATCTACTTACAATTTTTTTTAATTAATAGTTAGAATTATGACTGCTTAAATTGGATGAGTGGTCATTGAATCCCATTGGTTGATCTTTCAGAACTAGAAGAAAATTCTTTATGGTTGGGATGAGAATTATGTTTTTGCAATTTATTTTATCTGTTCACTAAGGTTTGTGAAACTTGCGCACTGCTTTAGACAATAGTTATGTAAAGTGTTGAGGATGATGAGTATGAAATTAATTTTCCTCATGACTCCACCATAGGAATAATACAGTTGTTTTTGTCTGTCTTGGTTTCTATATCATATCTCATGCACAATATTGTGATGCAGATTATTAACAAACCAAATGCAATTGCTAACTTTTCACTAGGGTGGTAGATAAATGATTCTTTTTACCCTACTACCTTCATTTTCCAAGCCAATTTCTCCTACTTTGCATAGCTCTGCCATGTTTGTGGATGTGATCTGTCTCCTATAGAAAAAACATGTACTAGTTTAGAACTCTAAAGAGTATATTAAGTTGTCCTATCTAGGAGTAGATAAAGGGAAGAAACCAATATCTATAAAAAAAAAATTAAGTGGTTCTTTATCCACTTCTTTTAGTTCCTTAATCAGAGCAACTTGCACTTTTTCTTTAGGAGGTCTCCATTCTTAGACAAAGGTCTTATAGTGGACTGACAAATTGCTTAGAGTGCTTAGTTTTTTAACCACTAAAAAAAGTAGACATTGTAAGTGTTTGTTGGATACAACATATTCACTCACAAATAGGGAGAGATTAGTGGGATGATGCTTGTGTTTCCATAGTTCTACAGAAGAATTTGATCCCACTTAGTTTCAATCTAAGTGGAATCAACCTACTTTGTTTCAATGTTCAGGTCTTCCCTCTTGTTTGCAACTAGGTCACAAATGCAAGAATGCATTAGTGGTTTTTTCTCTACCACCAGAGTTTCCTTAGTTGCAGGTGTTAGAAGAGATTATAGGGTAAGTGCCTAGTTTCCTCCTAGAATTGGACAATATGGAGCCATCAGCCCCAGACATTCCCAATGAGAATTCTTAGATCATGTGTTGGCCTTTTTGCAGTCAATGAGTATAATGTCAAATATCCTTGAGGCTTTAGCCTTGCTATAAGAATGTAACATTATTGGTTTCTCATTGTTGTTTCCTACTCTCCTATTCAAGAGTTCCCTGCTGCACCAAGGGATCCTTCTCTTACAAAGCTATTTGTACTTAGTTCTTATGCTTTGAGTATCAAGCACTATTCCCCTCCTCTTATATTTTCACTTATTTACCTTAGCATTTAATTACTTTTCAAAACCTTGTATCCTTTTACCTTAGGACTTCTCTATTGTGATTGAATGTACTTCTCAAATTCTGCTAACCTACTTTTAGTTATCTATGGACATCAATATAATCCCTTTTTTCCCACAACTATACAATTATGCTTAAGAGGTACCTCATCAAAATTTTCATGACTTTCAACTCCCAACTCTCTTTTAAAAGTATTGATGTTCAAGCCCTCTAGAATGCTATTAATTTCATTACTTGGATTACCCTTTATTAATTTGTAACCGTCTTTCCTTATCTTGAATATGTTTGGAAAATGGACATTTTTCATATAATTGATTCTTAATGAACTTTCCTTTCAACAATAGTTATTTCATTAGATGGTAGAGAGTTTATAGGAAGGTTATCTAAACATATCAAACCAATTGTTTGCTTCTTTTTTACAAAAATTCTATGTTCAAATTCGTCTTCATTTAATTTTAACTTCTTAAAAAAGCTATGTATTTGGATCTCTGTATTTCATTTATGATGGAGAAAGATACATCTTAATTCTTAACTCATTACCTATGACCTTCCCTTACATGATTACTAGGGAATAAAGGGGAAGCATGCCCATGCACTGCTACTAAATAGCCTTTGCTAGGTTGCTAGATGGTAAAGAATGAAGGTTTGTCTACTTGGAATATGTAATACTGCTTACTCATGTGATTGAAGTGTGTACAACCCTCATTCACTAAACCTCCATGGCTGCATGCACAAAGAATACAAACAAAGCTTACAATGTTATGATATGTTTCAAAGTGCTTCATTAATTCAAATATTTTGAGAGCATCTTTTCAAAATCCATTTTGTGCATATCCTGCAATTATTGCATTCCATGAGATGACATCTCTTTGAGGCATTCCATCAAAGAGTTTGTGTGCCTTGTGTATGTTTCCACATTTTGCGTACATATATAACAGAGTATTTCCAACCATAATATTTGACAAAAATCCCCCATCTATTATGCTCTGATGGATGCTCATACCGTGCTCCAAAGCTCCCATTTTGGCATAGGCAGGGAGGATGTTGGCATAGGTTGTGGAATTTGGCTTCAAACCTGCTAATTGCATTTGCTTGAAAGTTTCTAAAGCCTTTTCAAAAAATCCATTTTGTTCATATCCCACAATCATCATATTCCATGAGATGGCATCTCTTTTAGGCATTCTATCAAATAGTTCACATGCCTTGTCTATGCTTCCACATTTCGCATACATGTCTACTAGGGCAGTTACAACTACAACATTTGACAAAATTTCTCTATTATTTATGTTGTGATGGATGTTCATACCTTGTTCCAAAGCCCTAATTTTGGCACAGGTAGGAAAGATGCTGGAAAAGGTTGTGGAATTTGGCTTTATACCCACCAATTGCATTTGCTTGAAAGTTTCTAAAGCATTTTCAACAAATCCATTTTGTGCATATCCAACAATAATTGCAATCCAAGAGATGACATCTCTTTGAGGAATGTTTTCAAAAACTTCAAATGCTTTCTCTATGCTTCCACATTTTTCATACATGTCAACCAAAGCATTTTCAACTATAACATCAAATGAAAATACCCCTTCTATTATGCTTTGATGGATGTCCATACCCTGTTCCAAAGCTTCCATTTTGGAACAAGCAAAGAGGATGTTGGAAAAGGTTGAAAAGTCTGGCTTTAAACCTACAAATTGCATTTGCTTGAAAGTTTATAAAGCCTTTTCAACAGATCTAATTTGTGTATATCGTGCAATTATTGCAGTCCATGAGACCACATTTCTTTGAGGCATTTTGTCAAACACTTCAAGTGTGGTGAGTTTAAAGTCTTGTATAGGTCACATGATACCATGTGGAGATTGCATAGATCATTGTCTTTGAAATTTTTTATAAGCTATTGGATATACTTTGTTTTATACAATTTCATGGCATTTTATGGTTTACCCCTCTATGTATGAACATAATGTTGAAATATCAAATACAAGAGAGCCATTTCAGTAATTTTAAATTTTAATTAGAGAAAAAAATCCATCAAAGAGATGTAGAGACTAGACTCAACCAACCTTCAAGTTTGTGATAATACTTGTTTGAATTTTTCAATGACAATATCATATGAGTATTTGAAAATGCTATAATGCTTCTATTCTTTCTCCTTAGAAGTCTTGTTGCAGGTATCTTCCAACAACATTATTATTGTTTTCCAGTGTTATCGCTATGATCTTGATGAGAAAAAGTATGTGTTTCTGATTTGACAATGCTTCAAGAGTTTGAACTACTAGAGCTATAGACTATAGAATACCATGAAGTGAAATGAAAAGTAGTCTACTGTCACAAAAGGTGCTATAACAGTCATAATGGTAATGGTCTCAAAAGATGTGTCACAATGTTCTTTGAAGTGCAACCTTTGTGTGATTTGGATTTTGGATAATGATTTTCTCTTTTGACAGTGTACTTTGAATTTACAAGGTGACTATTTGCAGACATTCACTTCATAGTGTTGATGAAAAAATGTCAAAGGAAGTGATGTCAAAGATATGTTATTTCTTGTTGTTTTTCAAGAATGTGTTTATGTTCATGTTGCAAAAGGTTAATGGTGTTTGTTGGTAAGCTCGATCATTCAATGGTATTGATGTCAAAACTCATGGTATTGATGCTTCATGGTGATAAGTTTCATTGATAATGATATAGTGACAATATCTTAATCATATTGGCAGTGCTCTTCATGTCTTCATATTGTCAGTGATATTATGCTTAGTTGGTGGTATTTCCGATTCATGCCATGTTTGTAGTTAACACTGTTTCATGTTTTATACTTGTGGCTTTGTCAAGCTTTAGTGCTCTTCATATATTTAGTCCCAGTTTGACAGTTCTTAGTTCATTTCTCTATCATAAAGGACAAATATTAGTCACAGGGGCAATATGGATCATGTACATTGATCATAGGGGTAGTATGGATCTTGTACATTGATCATAGGGGTAGTATGGATCTTGTACATTGATGTTTATTTTAAGAATCCTAGGGGTAGTATAATGTTAGTACTATTCA